>NC_069465.1:28089051-28114889 GCF_026875155.1 Cherax quadricarinatus | reverse complement strand
CTTCCCTTTTTCCCTTCCCTCCTTTTCTCTCTCTTCTCCTTTTTTTCCCCTTCCCCCTCTCACTCTCTCCTCTCCTCTCTCTCTCTCCCCTTCTCCTCCTCCCTCTCTCCCTCTCTCCTCTCCCTCTCCTCTCTCTCTCACTCTCTCTCTCTCTTCCTCATCTCCCTCTCTCTCTCTCCCCTCTCTCTCTCTCCCTCTCTCTCTCCCTCTCTCTCTCCCCCTCTCTCTCTCCTCTCTCTCTCTCCCTCTCTCTCTCTCTCTCCCTCTCTCTCTCCCTCTCTTTTTTTTTTTTTTTTTTTTTTTTACACAGGGTTTGACAAGGTTAAGGATCCCTAGCTTTATTGACAGCTATTTACAGGTTAAGGATTCCTAACTTTATTGACAAGCTAAGAGCTGTTACCTACATCAGCTCATTTGAAAGCATTTTTATTGTTATGAGACATACAAGTAGGGAACAGGATGAAGTTGGAGCCATCTGTGGGCCAGCATTTTCATTTGATCAACTGACGTTATCTCGTTGACATCATTATGCTGTACGAATGTGTTCCATACTCGAGTCATCCTGGGTATGTAAGATCTCAGATGGAGTGATGTTCTGGAGAAGGGTACAGCCAGAGTGAAGTTGCTGCTTTCTGCCCGTCTTGTGGCATAAAGCTTGTTTCACGCTGTCCTCGAAGTGGATCCAAGTGTGGTATTTTGACAATATTGGCCTTGTACATAACAGTAAGGCCACCCACATCCCTCCTATGTTGAAGGCTCTGCTGAAATGACAGATCTATCCAAGATGGGTCCAGCGAGAGATGAGACGTCTTGCTCTGTTCTCTACTCTGTCAAGCAGTCGCAGATGAGAGGGGGGGGCAGGCAAACAAGAAAGTGGAGCATACTCAAGTGTGAGCGTACTTGTGCCTCGTACAGGATCTTGCAACCCCTACTGTCAAGCAGATGCGAGATACGGCGAAGTGCTGTAAGCTTCCTGGCTGCCTTGTTTGCAAGATTTACAACATGGTTCTTCATGGTTAGTTTGGAGTCAAATTTCACCCCAAGGATATCAACTTCTTCTCCAGGTGCCAACATCGTCCCATTCATCCTTACTACTGCACCAGCATTACCATCATGGTGCCTAGAGACGATCATCATTTGCGTTTTCTCAGGTGCAAATGTTACTTGCCATCTATTTCCCCAAGCTGATATAGCTCTCAGCTGGTGATTGATGTAGCTTAGAGCAGCTGGCATTTCTTCTCTTGGATAAGTGAATGTCAGTGTACAGTCGTCTGCATATGCATGTGATTCTGGGATGAGATGAAGAAGGTCGTTGAAGTAGACATTCCATAACAGTGGACCCAGCACACTTCCTTGTGGAACGCTTGCCCCAATAGGATCCTTGCTGATTCCGTTCCATTGAGGACTACACTTAGAGATCTACCATGAAGGTAATCACTGAGGAGACATAGCGTAGAGCCTGCAATTCCCAGTGCTTGAAGTTTTGCTAAGAGGCCCTGGTGCCACACCCGGTCGAAAGCGCCAGCAATGTCCAGTGCTACCACACAGCTGACTTTGGATTCATCCAGTGACTGGTGCCACTTAGTGGAGAGGTTTAACAACAGATCAGCAGCAGAGTAACCTTTCCTGAAGCCATATTGACGATCACAAGTAGTGAGTGGTAGTTAAAAAATCTGTCATTTGTCTTGAGATTATTGTCTCAAGGATCTTACCAGTGATTGACAGGAGTGACCACTGGTCTGTAGTTGCTGATTTCTGCTCTGCTCTTCTTTTTGTGAACAGGGACTACATTTGCCTCTTTCCATGGAGAGGGCCATTTGCACTGTACTAGGCAGTGCTGAAAGATGCGAGTTAGAGGTGCTGCTAGCTGGTCTGCACATCTTCTCACAATCTTGGGCTCAACTTGTCTGGGCCCACAGCCTTTTCCTGGTCAAGTGATTTAAGAAGGAAATGCAACCTTCTCCTGCCTTATTGTCACCACTGACAGTTTTGACACAGTTCTTGCAGCTAGCCAAGGAGGGTCCCTTGTTGGATCAGGAACTTGCATTTTGGTAGCAAAGTGTTCAGCAAAGAGGTCCGCCTTCTCTTGACTACTAGTAGAGGTGGTCCCATCCTGTCGATTTAGAGGTGGAATAGTTCATCAGGCAGATAACCTTGTCTGTCCTTGACCAGGACCACCAGGTTTTGGAGCCTACCCTACCTGATGCTAACTTTCTTTTAGTGTCCACCTCCCATTTAGCAATGGCCCACTTTTGAACATCACCCATATGCCTACAGGCTTGCATGTGCAAGTTCCTGTTATAGGTGGTAGGATGTCTCTTATACCTCGCCATGCTTTGTACTTTAGCAGTAGCAGCCTCTCAACGAAAGCCAAACCAAGGCTGATCGTAGGCTTTGTCACATATTGCCGGTGAGGAATGGTGTTCTTGTTGCAGATTAGGATGTGTCCAGTGAAGGCTTTCACTTGGTTTGTTCACATCCACCTCTGGGAGAAGACATTCCAGTCGGTGGTGGCGAGCTCAAGAAGCAAAGGGCTGGCCAATTACCTCTAACCCATAGCCGGATGTGCGTTGGGACCTAACACGGGGATGTTGGGGATCTTAAGTGTGGTAAAAACAGCCTTGGGGATCTCCCTTCTCTCTCCCTCTCTCTCTCCCACTCTTCTCTCTCCTCTCTCTCCCTCTCTCTCTCCCTCTCTCTCCTCCTCTCTCCCTCTCTCTCTCCTCTCTCTCTCTCCCTCATCTCCCTCTCTCTCTCCCTCTCTCTCTCTCTCTCTCCCCTCTCTCTCTCCCTCTCTCTCTCTCCTCTCTCTCCCTCTCTCTCTCTCCCTCCTTCTCTCCCTCTCTCTCCCTCTCTCTCCTTCTCTCTCTCTCCCTCTCTCTCTCCCTCTCTCTCTCCCCTCTCTCCTCTCTCTCTCCTCTCCTCTCTCCCCCCTCTCTCTCCCCTCTCTCTCCCTCTCCCTCTCTCTCCCTCCTCTCTCATCCTCCTCTCTCTCCCTCTCTCTCTCCCTCCTCTCCTCTCTCTCTCTCTCTCCTCTCTCTCTCCCTCTCTCTCTCCCTCTCTCTCCCTCTCTCTCTCCTCTCTCTCCCCTCTCTCTCTCTCTTCCCCTCTCTCCCCCTCTCTCTCTCCCTCTATCTTCTCCCTCTCCTCTCCTCTCTCCCCTCTCTCTCCCTCTCTCTCTCCCTCTCTCTCTCCCTCTCTCTCTCCCTCTCTCTCCCCCTCTCTCTCCCTCTCTCTCTTCCTCTCTCTCTCCCTCTCTCTCTCCCTCACTCCCCTAACCCCAAACTCTCACCCTCCTCTCTCTCTATAGGCTTCTCTCTCCATCTCTCCATTTCTCTCTCTCATAGCCTTTTCCCTCGCCCTCCTTCTCCCTCTCTCTCTCTTTCTCTCCCTCTCCCCCTTTCCCCCTCTTTCTCCCTCTCTCTACCCTTTCTCTCCCCCCACACATTTCTCTCTCTCCCCTTGGTCTTATCCCTCACCCCCATACTCTCCCTCTCTCTCCCTCTTTCTACCCTTTTTCTCCCTCTCTCCCTTTCTAAACCCCTTTTCCCCTCCTCTCTCTCCCTCTTTCTACCCTTTCTCTCTCCCCCCCACACCCTCTCCCTCCTCTAGCCTTCTGTCTGTGGTAATAAAAAGAGAAAAAAAAAAAAAAAATGGGTGGCCCTTAGAGGACGGAAAACCAGAGATCTGGTAGACGAACCAGGGAGGAAAGACTTGGAGTTAGAGCTCCAAAAAAGGGAGGAAGAGTGGGGAAGGAAGATAGTAGAGCTTGGTAAGAAAATGGAGGAGCGGATAGCTGAAGAGTGAAAGGAAGTGGGAAGTACAGGTCTTAGCAGCAGAAGCTAGGATACAGTGCTTTAGAAAGAAATTGCAAAGCCTGAAACAGATTAGAGGGGGACAAATGACAATTCAGATGTGACATCAGGAAATTCAAAGTCAGGCGCAGACAGGGGACAGTAACCCACAACGGAGACATGCCGTACACGAGGCCCTATCAGACCCACGTGGGGGCCCGGGAAAAGACGATGAGCACACTAAGATCAAACGACAGGGCGAAGACAATGAAAGTTTGCTATATGCAGAGATTCTAACAGCAACTGCAGTAGCAAGGGACAGCTGGTCAGGAAAAACAGTTCACTGAGAATAGAAGTTTCAGATATGACAGGGGACTGAAGGCAAGAAATGTCAATGGAAGGAAATAAAATGCCTCAGAGGGAAGGAGGAAAAGGGGCGAGGTCATTTTTTTGTTTAGGGGCTAAAAGAAGCAAGGGGGCCAAAACTTTAAAGGGAAAAAAAAACAGGAGGAAAAAAAAAATAAATTTAAAGGGCATCATGAAAACAATAGGGGAGGGCAATAGGGCCCCAGGTAAAAAAATTTTTCAGATTTTTTGGGTGGTTTGCGAGGGGAAAAGGATACGGCCTGGCAGAGTAACTTTAAAGGGAAGAATCAGTTCAAACCCAAGGGATTCGGCAAGAAAACCCAAGCTGGGGGAAAAAGAGGGGTCCCGAGAGTATCCTCGCCCCGCGACAAAAACACAAGAAAAAAGGACAAACACTGAAAGAGGGGGTTTACAGAGACGAAGGGGGGAACGAAAAGCAATAAAAAATGGCGGGGCCCCAGACACAGGGGGAAGGGCAAACACCCCCACAGAATCCCCACCAAAAGACTCCCCCCGTAAACTTTCCCAAACGAAAACTGAGCAACCTTACTCCCAACCCCACTCACTTTCCCTCTGCCCCCAAACCCCCCATATCACAAACCTCCCCCCAAAAAGGTGTCCCTTATGGGCTTTTGGGCCCCCCCCCATAAACAAAAACCCCCCACCTACACCACACCCCCATATAGGCCCCCCCAAGGCTCTCCCCCCCCCAAAACCCCAATATTCTTGCAAGACCACAATGATAGAAAAGAAACTAAAGGTTTGGTAACAAACGCGGATGGAAATAACGAATAAACATGAGGAGGGGAAATTTGAAAGAATCAGTAAAAAATCCCCAGACATCAAAAGCAGTCACAGAAACAAAACTCGTGAGACAATAACAGAAACAATCTTCCCAACAGGTTTATCAGATCCTGAGGAAAGATAGAAGGAGTAGAGGGGGAGGAGGGGTTGCACTGCTCATAAAACACCAATGGGGATTTGAGGAAATGGAAGGCATGGACATGATTGGAGAAAGAGACTACATTGTAGGTACAATTCAGTCCGGAGAACATAAAGTAGTCATTGGAGTGATGTATAACCCACCACAGAACGGCAGGAGGCCAAGAGAGGAGTACGAAGAAAAACAACAGGGTGATGGTGGACACACTGGTGAGGTGGCAAGAAGAGTTTCACTCGGCAAAAGCAAAGTACTGGTAATGGGCCGATTTCAACCACAGGGAGATCGACTGGGAAAACCCTGGAGCCACATGGGGGTCCCGAAACATGGAGAGCCAAGACGATGGATGTGGTACTTGAAAACCTCATGCATCAACATGTCAGGGACACAACCAGAGAGAGAGGGGAGGATGAGCCAGCAAGACTGGATCTTGTGTTCACCTGAGCAGTTCAGACTTTGAGGACATCATTTACGAGAGGCCCTTGGAGCTAGCGATCATGTGGTTCTGAGTTTTGACTATATAGTAGAGTTACAAGTGGAGAAGGTAACAGGAACTGAAGGGGACAGGCCAAACTATAAAAGGGGGGACTACACAGGTATGAGAAACTTCCTGCAGGAGGTTTAGTGGGACAGAGAAATGGTAGGAAAATCAGTAAACGAGATGATGAAATATGTGGCAACAAAGTGCAAGGAGGGCAGAGGAAAGTTTTGTTCCAAGGGAAACAGAAATAATAGGAAGACCAAAACGAGTCCTTGGTTTACCCGAAGGTGTAGGGAGGCAAAAACTAAGTGCAACAGAGAATGGAAAAGGTACAGGAGGCATAGGACCCAGGAAAACAAGGAGATTAGTAGAAGAGCCAGAAACGGTATGCGCAGATAAGGAGGGAGGCCCAGCGACAGTATGAAAACGACATAGCATCGAAAGTCAAATCTGACCCGAAACTGCTGTATAGCCACATTAGGAGGAAGACAACAGTCAAGGACGGGTGATAAGGCTGAGGAAAGAAGGTGGAGAACTCACAAGAAACGATCAAGAGGTATGTGAAGAGCTCAACACGAGATTTAAGGAAGTATTTACAGTAGAGACAGGAAGGACTCTGGGGGGACAGACCAGGATGGGGACACCAGCAAGGAATACACCAACAAGTGTTGGACGACATACATTACAGATGAGGAGGAGGTGAAGAAACTGCTAAGGGACATCGATATCTCAAAGCAATGGGACCGGACAACATCTCTCCGTGGGTCCTTAGAGAGGGAGCAGATATGTTGTGCGTGCCCTTACCACAATCTTCAACACATCCCTGGAAACTGGGCAACTACCTGAGGTATGGAAGACGGCAAATGTAGTTCCCATTTCAAAAAGGAGACAGAAAAGAGGCACTAAACTATAGACCTGTGTCATTGACGTGTATAGTATGCAAAATTATGGAGAAGATTATCAGGAGGAGAGTGGTGGAGCACCTGGGAACGGAACAGGAGTATAAATGCCAACCAGCACGGATTCACGGAAGGCAAATCCTGTGTCACAACCTTCTGGAGTTTTATGATAAATACAGAAGTAAGACAAGAGAGAGAGGGGTGGGTTGATTGCATCTTCTTGGACTGCAAGAAGGCCTTTGACACAGTTCCTCACAAGAGATTAGTGCAGAGCTAGAGCATCAGGCGCATATAACAGGAAGGGCACTGCAATGGATCAGAGAATACTGACAGGGAGGCAACAACGAGTCATGGTACGTAATGATGTATCACAGTGGGCACCTGTGACGGCGGGGTCCCACAGGGGTCGGTCCTAGGATCAGTGCTATTTTTGGTATATGTGAAACGACATGACGGAAGGGTTAGACTCAGAAGTGTCCCTGTTTGCAGATGATGTGAAGTTAATGAGGAGAATTAAATCTGATGAGGACCAGGCAGGACTTCAAAGAGACCTGGACAGACTGGACACCTGGTCCAGCAAATGGCTTCTCGAATTTAATCCTGCCAAATGCAAAGTCATGAAGATAGGGGAAGGGCACAGAAGACCACAGAGTATAGGCTAGGTGGCCAAAGACTGCAAACCTCACTCAAGGAGAAAGATCTTGGGGTGAGTATAACACCGAGCATGTCTCGGAAGGCACACATCAATCAGTATCAAACGCTGAGATATGGGCGCCTGGCAAACTGAGAACAGCATTCCGATACCTAGTAAGGAATCATTCAAGACACTGTACACGTGTATGTCAGGCCCTATGGGAGTATGCAGACTGTTTGGAACCCGCCCTCTTGATAAAGTCGTCAAGTAACTAGAGAAAAGTACAAAGGTTTGCGGACAAGGGTTAGTTCCAGAGCTAAGGGGGAATGTCCTATGAAGACAGCTAAGGGATAATCGGCTGGACCGGACACTGGAGGACAGGCGGGTGAGAGAAACAACGGGAGACATGATAATGACATAAAATACTGCGTGGAAATAGACAAGGTGGACAAAGACAGGATGGATCCGGGAGGGACACAGAAACAAGATGGCCACAATTGGCACGTTGAAAGACACAAATGAGTCAGAGAGATAGTAGGAAGTATTTATTTCAGTCATAGGGTGTAAGGCAGTGGAATAGCCTAGAAATGACGTAGTGGGAGGCGGAACCATCACAGTTTTAAGACGGGTTTGATATAGTCCAGGAGGCGGGGGTGCGAGAGGGCTAGTAGCAACCGGTGAAGAGGCGGGGCAGGAGCTAGGGACTCGACCCAGCAACCCACAAAAGGTGAGTACAAATAGGTGAGGGGAGATATGTGGACTTGATAACGACATACAAATACTGAGAGGATATAGACAAAGTGGACAAAGACAGGATGTTCCAGAGATGGACTCAGCAACAAGGGGACACAGTTGGAAGTATAAAGTACACAGATGAATCACAGGGATGTTTTTAAGTATTTCTTCTGCCACAGGGTAGTCAGGAAGTGGAATAGTTTGGGAAGGAGTAGTGGAGGCAGGGCCCCTACATAGCTTTAAGCAGAGGAACGATAAAGCTCAAGGTTCGGAGAGTGACTAGTAGCGACCAGTGAAGAGGTGGGGCCTAGGAGCTAGACTTCGACTCTGCATCCTCAAACTAGGTGAGTACAACTAGGTGATTACACACTACACATACACACACACTCACACACACACACACACAACACACACACAAACAATCACACACACACACACACAAACACACACAACAAAACTCACAGGCGACAGGGTATATACACGTTAATGAGCAGGTAACACACAGTAAAGATAGTTCAATCGAAAACTTCTGGACCTCTGCAATACAGTCGATGGATGGAAAGAATTATGGGGCACAGAATCCCTGATAAACATCTTTCTAGATGTCCTATTTACACTAAGTAGATACTATCTACCGTAAACCTACGACAATAAATGTTCTCACCCATTGTTATTCCAGTCAAGAATCTAACGACGAATAGAGGCATCATCGGATCTTTCCTAAGCGCTTATACGAATTTGTAGTCCTGCGTTTCTTGACGAGGATTGTATTGCATACACCAAACCTTCACTGATCCTGACATTTTCTTCCCTTTTCTGTCAAAGACTGCAGAGAAGAGCTCTTCGAGATCATTAGTCTCTACGCACTACACCACTCCTAACAAAGTTATCATCCTTCCACAGCCAGGTTTGCATGAACGTGTCTAAAGTGCTACGCACAAACTTCACTAGAGTCGCCGTTAATCCTGATTAATAAGGGATCAAACAGGACAAAGTCGAACCACCACGAACATTCGTGCAGTTTACACTATACTTGTGGAGACGGCGACAGAAGATCTGTAGGTGAAACAAAAGGAACTTGTAAATAGTGTCAATGAAACCTTAATACTTGTAGGAACGATAATTGAATAACGTACATAGTGCACTAAGGTGCACTATGTTACACTAACAAACTCTGTCAGCAATAACAGAAACTTTGTGGACAAAAAATGTCATTCAACAGTTTGTGATTTAAATTCACTCCAAATGTTGTTGAATATTTCACTTGAAGATCTTGGAGTCTTGCGGACTTCCTGGGTTAAGTCTTGACTGTTTTTAAAATAGTTGTAGAGTGAATCAACAAGGAAAATATCTGGTGTTGATGGTGTAGCCTGACAAACTAGTCTCTCCAACAACACCTGACAAACTTGTCTCTCCAAAACACCTGACACACTGTCTCTCCAACAACACTGAACTTGTCTCTCCAACAACACCTGGACAAACTTGTCTCTCCAACAACACATGGACAAATTGTCTCTCAACAACACATGACAAAAGTTGTCTCTCCACCAACACCTGACAAACTTGTCTCTCCAACAACACCTGAAAAACTTGTCTCTCCAAAACACCTGACAACCTTGTCTCTCTACCCAACATGAACAAACTAGTCTCTCAAACAAACACTGACAACAGGTCTCTCCAACAACACCTGAACAAACCTTGTCTCTCCAACAAAACATCAAAACTTGTCTCTCCAACAACACCTCCAAAACTTGGTTCTCTCAACAACACCTGACAAACTTGTCTCTCAACAAACCCTGACAAATTGTTCGCCAACAACACTGACAAACTTGTCTCTCCAACATCACCTGACGATCTTGTTCACAACAACACCTGACAAATTGTCTCTCCAACACCACCTGACAAACTTGTCTCTCCACAACACCTGACTAACTTGTCTCTTCAACAACACCTGACAAACTTGTCTCTCCAACAAACACTGAAAAACGTGTCTCTCAACCAACACCTGACAAACTTGTCTTCCAAACATCACCAGACAACACTAGTCTCTCCGACAACACTGACATCACTTGTCTCTCAACAACACCTGACAAAACTTGTCTCTCCAACACACCTGTCAAACTTGTCTCTCAAACAACACCTACAAACTGGTCTTCTCCAACAACACTGACAAAACTTGTCTCTCCAAACACACCTGAAAAACTTGTCTCTCAACAACACCTGACAAAAACTTGTCTCTCAACAAACCTGACAGACACTAAAAAGAATATTTAGTGTTGTACAAAGTGTGTTAGTAAAACAAACATATAATTACAGGTAAATAAGGCCACATATAAGGTGCTTAAGTAACTAATATTCAAAGATGAACAACACTTGCTAAACAGATTCCAACATTTAATGATGAATAAAAATCTGGAATGTTTATTCTTATAAAACATTATGTTTTTCTTAGTAAGGCAAGATATAATAAACATGAAATAAGGTTGTTGTTTAAATATCTCTTTATGAAAATTATTCATTCATTATATTCACAAAAAACGATATTATATGAAAAGTGTAATTAACAATATCTCAATAAGAAGAAAAAACAGCAAGACAATAGAAAAAAGATAATTTGACCTGGTGAGGCCTCCGGGCCCAGAGCTGGATCAGGTGACCTAGAGCTGGAACAGGGCCCCGCGCGGGATCAGGGCCCTAGGCTGGATCAGGGCCCCAGAGCTGGATTCAGGGCCCAGAGCTGGATCAGGGCCCAGAGCTTGGTCTGGGCCCTTAGAGCTGGATACAGGGCCAGAGCTGGATCAGGGCCTCAGAGCTGCATCAGGGCCCGAGCTGGATCAGGGCCCCAGAGAGGATCAGGGCCCTAGAGCTGGATCAGGCTCAGAGCTGGTCAGGGCCCCAGGCTGGATCAGGGCCGGTGGACTCGGGGCCCCAGAGCTGGCTCACGGACCCAGGCTGGATCAGGGCCCAGGCTGGATCAGGGCCCCAGAGCTGGATCAGGGCCCAGAGCTGATCAGGGCCCCAGAGCTGGATTAGGGCCCGGCTGGTCTGGGGCCCAGGCTGGATCCGGACCCCAGAGCTGGATTCCGGGCCCAGAGCTGGAATTCAAGGGCCCAGAAGTGGATCGGCCCCTTCGGCTGATCCGGGGCCCCGAGTGGATCCGGCCCCAGAGTGGATCAGGGACCTAGTGCTGGATCAGGGCCTAGAGCTGGATCAGCGCCAGAGCTGGATCAGGGCATCAGAGCTGGATCGGGCCCCCGAGCTGGATCAGGGCCCCAGAGTGGTCAGGGCCTCTGAGCTGTGATCAGGGCCCCCAGCGGCTGGTTCAGGGCCCCAGAGCTGGATCAGGGACCTAAGAGCTGGAACAGGGCTCAGAGCTGGAATCAGGGCCCCAGAGCTAGAACAGGCCTCAGAGTGGATCAAGGCCCGAGCTGGTCAGGGACCAAAGTGGATCCAGGGCACTAGAGTGGATCAGGGCCCAGAGCTGGATTTCAGGGCCAGAGTGGAACAGGGCCAAGAGCTGGGGATCGGGCCTCAGAGGTGGACAGGCCTCAGAGTGGATCAAGGGCACAGAGAAGGGATTCAGGGGCCCAGAGCTGGATCAGGCTAGAGCTGGATCAGGGCCTAAGAGCTGGCATCAGCGCCCCAGAGCTGGCTCAGGGCTCAGAGCTGGATCAGGGCCCCAGCGCTTGATCAGGCCAGACTGGATCAGGGCTCCGCGCTGGATCAGGGCCCCAGAGCTGGATCAGGGCCCCAGTGATGGATCAGGGCCCTAGAGATGGATCAGGGTCAGAGCTGGGATCAGGGCCCCCCCCCCAGAGCTAGATCAGGGCCCCTGAGCTGGATCGGGCCCAGAGTGGATCAGGGCCCTAGAGCTGGTTCAGGGCCTCAGAGTGGATCAGGGCCTCAGAGTGGATCAGGGCTCCAGAGCTGGATCAGGGACCAGAGATGGATCCAGGGCCCCAGAGATGGATCTAGTGTGGCTGTCCTTACATTCCTAATTCCGTTTTATTTTTTCTTATTGTTTGTGTAAAGGTTAATGACCTATTATAAATAACTTATCGATAGTAAATTATTGGTGTTATACATAAAACTGTTGTGAGAACATACTTGTACTCACAACTTTCTCCTGCAGCTCATATACACTACTTAAATACTCTGTAAAGCAATGTTCTCGCCAAACCTTTTTCATCACTGCTTCTTCCATAACTTAAGATTGGAAGTTTCTGTTCGGTTTTTAACTAGTTTCATGATTAATCATTTCAACATTTTATCAAGACTTTACAAACTTGAAAAAAATAATTTTAATTAGGAGATATGAGTAAGAAAGTATGTAATGTAATTATTATGAAGTGTACTATGGTTAGTTAGGACGACAATCTACCTAGACATTATTCACCATAGTGTTCCAGACGTTCATGGTTACAGTTTTATGCAACTTTCTGACATCACAGATCACAACACAAACATCAAGAGGAAAGGAGTAGGAAGAGGATTACAGTGATCAGTGAAGTCACGAGGAAACAATACCACGGGCGGGATTTGAACCCGCGGTGTTGTGAATGTTTCTAGCGTAACACTGTGGATGTTGTGAATGTTTCTAAATCGTAACATGTGGATGTGTGAATGTTTTCTAGCGTAACACTGTGGGATGTTGTGACTGTTTCTAGCGTATCACCGTGATGTTGTGAATGTTTCTAGGTAACACTGTGGACGGGGGAGGGATGTTGTGAATGTTTCTAGCATAACCACTGTGGTGTTGTGAATGTTTTTAGTGGAACACTGTGGATGTTTGTAGTGGAACACTGTGGATGTTGTGGATGTTTGTAGTGGAACACTGTGGATGTTGTGGATGTTTGTAGTGGAACACTGTGGATGTTGTGGTGGTTTGTAGTTGGAACATGTGGATGTTGTGGATGTGTGTAGTGGAACACTGTGGATGTTGTGGATGTTTGTAGTGGAACATGTGATGTTGTGGAGGTTTGTAGTGGAACACTGTGGAGTTTGTGGATGTTCTGTAGGGAACACTGTGGATGTTGGTGGATGTTTGTAGTGGAACACTGTGGATGTTGTGGATGTTTGTAGTGGGATCACTGGATGTTGTGGTTGTTTGTAGTGGAACCACGTGGATGTTGTGGATGTATGAAGTGGAACACTGAGAAACTTGCACATTGGCAATAAATTCACAACATTTTGTCCTGGTTACCGTAAAGAACGTTGAAATTGATATCGTTGAAATTTTCAAAAGCTTGAAATAGAAAACGACCCAGAGACCCACTCAAGGTCCCGAAGGTTTCCCAGCTAGGGAAATTAGATAAAAAAACAATTACGTATATGGAAAAAAACAGCTTAACTATATCTGGTAGGTCAAAAGAGAGACATCTACAGGAGAATAAATAAGGCAGGGGGGGAAAAACTATGGCACTTAAGAAATCAGTTATTTTCAATTAAAAGAGAAATTTAAAAACGGGATAAGAAAAGTCAAAAAGGGACATTATGGATGTTAAAAGGTCGCATGAACTCGAGGAATTAATAAAGGATTCTTTCAATGTAAATAAGAGAATGATATGGACAAGACAGATCCACTTAAAAGTTGCTCAGGTTAACTGACTGAGTAAAGTAAAAGGACATTAAGGTGCAACTAATGTGAATTTTATTGTGGCAACGTTTCGCCTCACCTGGAGCATTGGTCAAGCCGTTACAACAGTACTTAGAACATAGAGGAATATATAGGCTTAGCCTGATTTGCAATACAAGTGGTAGAACAATATAAATTGAAATGAGTAAATGGATAATATAAAGCTAATTGCAAGTTAATTGTTCTACCATATGATAATTTATACTACTACTACCACCTGCATATTATATTACTACACTACTACTACCTCTGCAATTCACACCTCACTCTAAGCCCGTTTTATCTACATCTGTGTCCATGTAATGTTGTAACGGCTTGACAAAGCTCATGGAGAGCGAAACAATACTGTCACAATAAAAATGTTCACAATCAAATTGCCACAATAAAATGTCACATAGTTGCACTTGTGTCCTTTTTACTTTACTTATTGTCGGAATTCTATCAACTACTTAATACTAATGATTGAGAGTTAGAGACAGATGTGCTCAGTATTCACACTTGTCACAGTTAAAGCAAACACAAGCACAGTGCTGTAACATACAAGAACAGTACAGCACAGTAACACACATCAGTACAGTAACACAAAAGATCAGTAAAGTAACACAAAAGATCAGTACAGTACAGTACCACAGAAGATCAGTACAGTAGTAACACAGAAGATCAGTACAGTAACACAAAAGACCAGTACAGTACAGTAACACAGAAGATCAGTACAGAACAGTAACATAGAAGATCAGTACAGTACAGTTGCACAGAAGATCAGTACAGTAGTAACACAGAAGATCAGTACAGTAACACAGAAGATCAGTACAGTAACACAAAAAACCAGTACAGTAACATAGAAGATTTGTACAGTACAGTAGCACAGAAGATCAGTACAGTAGTAACACAGAGTCAAGTAAGTAAGTAACACAAGATGATCAGTATCAGTAACACAGAAGATCAGTACAGTACCGTAACACAGAAGGGTACACTAACAGAAGAGGTAAGGCAAAGAAACACAGAAGAGTACAGTAACAGTCAATACAGAAGAGTAACAATCAGATACCCACACGTGGCTACTGTCAGGGAGGCTGGAGTGGGAAGAAACATCACCTGGCTACTGTTAGGGTGACTGGATTGGGAACAACATCACAGTGGGCTACTGTTCAGGGGGGAGGATGTGGGAATAACATTCACGGGTTACTGTCAGGAAACTGGGTGGGATAAATACCACCGTCGGCTACTGTAGGGAGGGAGGAGTGGGAATAACATCACGTGGCTACTGTCAGGGAGAAAAATGAGTGGGAATAACACCACCAGGGCTACTGTCACGGAGGTGGGAGTGGGAATAACGCCACCGTGGCTACTGTCAGGGAGGCTGGAGTGGGAATAACATCACCGTGGCTACTGTCAGGGAGGCTGGAGTGGGAATAACGCCACCGTGGCTTACTGTGAGGGACGCTGGGTGGGAATAACATCACCGTGGCTACTGTCTGGGAGGCTGGAGTGGGAATAAGACAACAATAGCTACTGTTGAGGTCGACGCTTTGAATCCAAATTCATGCATCCAAATCCTGAATTATGAATAGTAATAATAATAATAACAATAAAATTATTTGCGACCACTGTCAGCCTCAGAGTTATCTCTGAGTTACCAGACCTTGCCACGTGGAGGCCAGTGGTTCGTCTTTAAGGTACCCCCCCATCGCCTTCCCTAGGTTCATGTGTCAGGAATCCAATCCGTCGGGACCCGGATGTCTCCCCTTTCCTCAGTTCCCTAAGGTTCAGCTGCCCTCTCTCTCTCTCTCTCTCTTCTGCCTTCCATACTCAGCCTTCTCCCAGGTTCATGTGTCCAGGAATCCATCCGTTCGCTCCGGATGTCTCCCCTTCCCCACTTACCCAAGGTCAGCCTCAACCACAACACTTCCCCAAGTTTCATGAATCCAGGTATCCATCCCGTTCCGTCCCGGATGTCTTCCCTTCCCCACTCCTTCTAAGGTCGTCGGTGCCTTTCCCCGGATCATGTGACTCCAGGGTCTGCTTGTGTCACCTGAGTGGTCTCCCTTCCCCACTTCCTCAGAGTCCAGCGGTATTCTTGCTTTCCTGAGGATCATATATCCAGGAATCCATCCGTCTACCGCCGTAATGTCTTCCCCTTCACCACTTACCCAAGGGCAGCCTAACTCTTGTAATTCTTGCTTCCCTAAGGTTCATGTATCCAGGATTCCATCCGCGCGCTACGGATGTCTCCCTTCCCCACTTAACAGGTCAGCTCTACGGCATTTATTCTTGCCTTCCCCAAGTTCATTTATCCAGGAATCCATGCGCTCGCTAGGATGTCTCCCCTTCCTACTTACACAAGGTCATAAAAAAAAAAAAAAACACACAAAAAAAAAAAAAAACCAAAAAAAAAAAAAACCTCAAACTGCATGTAATTTCATGCCTTCACCAGGTTCATGTATCCAGGAATCATCCGCTCGCTCCGGAGGTCTCCCTTCCCCACTTACACAGGTCAGCCTAAACTGCATGTATTATGCCTTCCCAGGTTCATGTATCAAGAAAATCCTTCCGCTCGTCCGGATGTTCCCTTCCCACTTACCAAGGACTGCCTCAACTGCATGTATTCTTGCTTTCCAGGTCAGGTATCCAGGAATCCATCGTCTACCGCCGGATTGTCCCTTCCCCACTTTACCCAGGTAGCCTAACTTGCATTATTCATGATTTCCCAGGTTATGTAATCAGGTAATCCATCGCTCGCTCCGGATGTCTCCCCTTCCCACTTACAACAGGTCAGCCTCAACCACAACTTCCCCAAAGTTTATGAAGCCAGGGAATCCATCGCTCGCTCCGGTCTATCACTTTGCTGCTTCCGAGTTATCTCTCTAACACTCTTGCTTCCTCATACTAGGACGCTCTTAACGTCTGATTCAAGATATTACTGTTCCTCTTGTTAGCCGCGCCAACAAAGTATACGCCTAGAGTAGTCAGTCGAAGAGATACCAGCCCACAGCAGCGCGCTCGCGCCACCAGCCGCGCGCGGGGCACTCCACTTACACACTCTCCACAAGAGTCTGCGGTGCCTCTCCCCGGATCAGTGTTCCAAGGAGTCCACTTATGTCACCTCAGGTGGACTCCCTTCCCACTACCCAGAGTCAGCGGTTGCCACTTCAGTGACCTCGTGCGTGGAAAACTTGGTTTGTCTAGCCTGGTCTACGGTGGAGATGTCCAGAGTGGGTGGAATTACTGGCGAGGTGACACACAACTAGAAAATGCGTCAGTTAATACATCCACCAAGACAGCCGCGACCGTAGGTAGTAGGACGCCACCAAGCTTGCCTCACAGTTCCGCACCTCCGAGACGGCTAATTAACAGAAATTTGGGAAATCCTTTTATATTACACTATGAAATTAGTCTAAGTACGAGATTTTCTTGTTTAAGGTCTCAGTTTAAAAGTATTTGTAAGTGTTTTATTTATGTAGATGAATGTCACAAGGTTGAAGAACTTTTCCCCTCCATCAAACGGTATTCAATATTACACTGTTTTCATTTTTATTATTTATTGGTTCATTTTCATAGACATTGAACGACTGACAAGGCACAAACATACACATATATATGTATTTTTATGTACATTTAGACCGCTAGTTTACGGTATTTTGACGACATCTTCGTCACAGGCTGTTATAGCCATACATAAAAGTACATAATATTATTTAAATATGGGAAAACGAAAAAGTAAATGTATCTCACTAACTATTTTCTTAATAAAATCGGAACCTTCTAGTATCCTTAACTCAGTTCTACTAACTTAAACCCTCAGTTCTACTAACCTACTCAACAGATTGTTCTCTGAGAACACACCTCAGGACTAAAAGGTTTAAAGATCGCCACTGAAGGATTGATTGATGCCTTTCTAATTTCTAAATGTAAGTTCAAGAACAATGCTTAACGCGCCTTGGAATAGTAGGCATTTAATTCCAATCAAGAAAAAATAAGACGAGTCCAGTTTGGGGTTAAGGAACCCCCTCACAGTGCCAAGGGTTAGGTTAGGTTAAGGTTCGTCAGGAAACAGGACAAGTGTTTTCCTGCGCGGGTCTTCGATGATGACCCGGCTGTTGGAGCTTTTGGTCATCTGACCGAGGCCTTCGCTGGCTTACCGGTCCACCCCCTTAAATATTATGGTAGTAGTGTCATGGGAAATATAATTAAATAATGTAAAGTAATTCTAAACCATTTGAGAAGATAGTTGTGGTACAGCATGCTATCCATTCCATTAAATATACCAATGTTTTAGTAGGATACACAGTCAAATTTCAATGTCGATGTGAGTAGCCTTTTAACAGTTGAACACAGAAGAAAAATTTGGAATGGGATTTGTATTATTGCATATAGGGCAACGCAAATTAGTCCCAAGAATCTTGCCGGGGATACAACACATCAGGCACTGAATTGAGCCAAACGAATTTGGTGTTCTCATGCAATAAACGAAAATTTTGAAAAAAGTAAATTTAAATGTTTGAGAAGTTCCGATCTGAGTCTTCTTCGTTAACTTAAAAACAGCGGTGGGCACAGCTAACCAAAAAGTTAGCTTCGTAACGGTTAATCCTCAACTAAAAAATTAGCTCAGCTAACGCTAAACGCTAAAATTTTTCACTGTATGTGCTGACAGGTACTTTGGTAAGTGTCAGAAGTTAAAGACTCACGAAAATGCAGCTAAAGTAATAACACTGGAAATTGAATCGAAGCATATGGCGCGCGGATGTAGATGTTAAGTGAATGTGTTGGAATGTTTGAGTCGTGGGAATATTTTATTGCTTGGGCGTTGATATGATAAATAGTGTGGGAGACACTGTTGTGGAAGGTACATGGGAAAGTTTGAACGTGCTTGATGTAAATAAGAATGTGACCGCTTTACTCACCTCAGCAACACAGCAAGCATGTCAGTATACAAGAACAGTAAAGTAATGCAGAAAAAAAGAAAATACGGTTCGGCAACACGCAAGGAATGCAAATGGCTTCTGTGAAACCTTTAACTACTATTTTTAATTTATCTCTTCAAACAGGTGTGTGTTGATATGTGGAAGATGGCTAATGTAATTCCTATTTTTAAACAGGGGACAAGTCGTGTTTACCGTCAAATTACGCCACTAAGCCTGACCTCCATAGTAGTGGCAACTTATAGAGTCAATTATAGTGAGATTATAGAAGCATCTCGATATGCATAGCTTAATTAATGATAATCAGCATGGATTCAAATGAGGCCGGTCTTGTCTAAACTAATTTTCTTAACTTACTCTTCAGTAAAGCTTTTGAGGTGTTGACACGATTAAAGAATTTGTTATTTATTTACTTAGATTTTAGTAAGGCTTTGTTAGAGTTCCGCACCATAGACTGTTAAAGAAAGTGGCAGCTCATGGCATTGGGGGGAAAAGTGCTCTGTGGTCGAGTCATGCTCTTGACAGGAAGCAGAGAGTGTCATATATAAAAAAAAAAGAAAACGGGGTTAATATCGAGGGGTGGGGATCTGTAACAAGTGGCGTTCCCACAGGGATCAGTCTTGGGCCGTTGTTGTATATAATTTTATCACTGATCTTGATGAGGATTATAGTGATATGAGCAAATTCGCGATAATGACACAAAGATAGGTAGGATAATTGATTCAAACGTAGAGGTTATGGAACTTCAGGGATGGATTTAAACAAACTTATTCTTGGTCAAGAAATGTGGCAGCTTGGCAGTTCAATGTAGTTAAATGAAGGTTCTGAAGTGGGAGTGCCCATACTAGTACTTATTAAGTTAAATGATGTAGAACTTAGCTTACAGATTTGCAAATAGGTACTTGGGGGTTATGGTGAGCAGCAAACCTTAAACCAAGACAGAATGCCTTAGACGTTACGTAATAAGCAAATAGATTACTGGGATCTATATTCAAGAAGTGTTAAGCAACAGAAGTCCCAGAGGTCATTTACTGCAGCTTTATACAATATTAGTAATGCCTTCAACCTGATGATGCCGTCAGTTTGGTTCTCCATTATTTCAGAATGACATAAATTCGTTAGAAAAACATTCAGCGTAGGATGGACTAAATTAATAATAGCATTAGAAATCTTCCTTATGAAGAAAGATTGATGACTCTTATGTTACATTCACTTGTTAGACGAGAATGAGGGGGAGGACTGATCGAAGTGTTATAAGTGGAAGATAGGTATTAATAGGAGATATTATAAGGTCTTGAGGATGTGGGGCTCTCCAAGAGAGGAACCCGCAGTAATGGATTTAAATTAGATAAATTTAGATTTAGAAAGGACATAGGAAAGTATTGGGTTTGGAAATAGTGTAGTAGATGAGTGGAACAGTCTACATAGTTGGTTTTGAGGCTGGGGACTTTGGGTAGTTTCCAAATTTATGTTGTGGATAATTACATGAGTGGGAGGGGTTGGATTTGAGTGGGACTTTCACATCAGAGCTTATTTCTTGTGGTGCATTGAAAATTTGGGTTGGGAAATGTTTTGTCTAGTGGGATGAATTGTAAAGGACCTGCCTAGTATGGGCCAACAGGTGCTGCAGTGTTTCCTCGCCTTTCTTTGTTCTTATGATTAACAGTGGAGTAACTTAAATACACAGGAAACTTACTTCTGCTAACATGCCAAGGATGCCTCTAACACATTAAATATAGTGTGTGTGTATTGCCTGTTGATTATACCAAGAATTGACATGTCCAAGATTGTGATTGATCGAGTGACGGAAACACAAAAAATAAATAATGAAGAAACTGTCTAGAAAAGTACTATATAACAATAGAACAACACGAAATGTAAGTACCGTAACACACAAGAACAAAAACTGTAACACATAAGAAAAGTACAGTAACATAGAGCAGAACCAGTACAGCAGTCCACCAAATACACACAAGAACATACAAGAACAATACATAAAATAAGGGAAGAGTACGAGCTAGATAAATTAATACTTAAAACAGCAATATTGAAGACTTTAAGACAGAGTTGTACTGGCCAGGTTGTAACATCAACATCAACAATCAATTTTGTCGAGAGGTTGACTCTCCCAGTTTTGTACATCTTATTTTCTTTCTTTTTTGGTAATAAATGGTATAAAATACCGACACAATGGAAATATAAACACAAATGCAGTATAATGTGATCCTTTATTGACAACGTTTCACCCACACAGTGGGCTTTCTCAAGTCACACACGGATCTACCTGGGGTTGGAAGGTACGAGAGTATTTATAGTCAGAATGTTGAGGTCAGGTGAAGAATGCTGCATCTGATGATCCACCGGGTGGGGTTATAGAGTCTTGGGTAGCTTGGCAGGGGTATTGGACAAGTTGTAGACCTTCTGCAGTGTTCTATGTTCTTATGTGGGATAGCGATGAAGAAGTTTCTTGGCGAGTGGTTCAGCTATGTTATAGAAGCCATTGTTCTGGTTGAAATTGTTGGTTGTAGAGATAAGCGATGATTCCAGGATTCTTCTGTATTGAGTGTTGTCTTCTGTGGCTATAAGTCTTGAGTTTCTGTAGTTAATTAAATGGTTGTGTGAATTGCGATGCTGTACACAGGCATTCCTTGTATCGTCAGTCCTGCTTGCATATTGGTGTTCTGAAATGCGTGTTTGGAGGTCTCTTGATGTTTCGCCCACATATAATTTGTTGCAGTCATTACAAGGGATTATGTATACCCCTGCAGAGGATGGAGGCTTGTCCTTCTACTACTGGTGATGTCCCTTGATGGTCGTGGTTGTGGAGGTAGATACTTGGAATGATGTTTTGGCAAAGATGTTGGAAACATGTTTGGCAATGGAGTTGTTGGGGAGGACTAAGTATCTCTTCTCGGCAGTGTCTTCTCTGGGTGTGTTTTAAGATGTTTAATGCCCGCCGTCTGCAGTCTCTGATGAAGTGACTAGGATAGTGGAGTTTGGAAAATACTTGTTCAATTATAGTGCATTCTTCCTCAAGGAACTCATTGCTGCAGATTCTGAGTGCACGTAGGAAGAAGCCTATAATCACACCACGTTTGGTTTTGGTGTCGTGGTGAGAGTAGAAGTGGAGAAGATCGTTTTGGTTGGTGGGTTTTCGATAGACTTTAAAACGAAGTTCGTGGTCAGCTTTGCAGAGCAGAACATCAAGAAAAGGAAGAGTGTTGTCGACTTCTTCTTCAAGTGTGAACCGGATTGAAGGCTCGACCTGGTTGAGCTTGTCTTGGAGAGCTTGAACGTTGAAGCGTTTAGGAGTTATGAGGAGAATGTCGTCAACATAACGGAGCCAGGTGACAGACGAAGGAATAATGGTGGAGAAACGTTCGGCTTCTAGATGTTCCATGTATAGTTCGCCAGGACTGCACTGAGTGGCGAACCCATGGGTAGTCCAAAAGTCTGCTGAAAGAGGTGATTTTCGAAGGAGAAACACGTAAAGCCAACACATAGTTCAACAAGGTCGATGAAATCGCTGCTGGAATGGGAAGATCAAGTGAATCGTCAATTTTCCTGCGCAAGAGATCGATGGCTTGTGTAGTAGGTAATTTGGTGAATAGGGAAGTCACGTCAAGGCTGGAAGTTTCTTGTTCCTGATGTTGAGTTGCGAATGCGATTGAGAAGATCACCCGAGTGTTTGAGATGTGCTGGACTGATAATGCCCAAGAGTTTTAGAGAGGTGTTTGGCGAGAATTCCTGAGAGCTGGTGGGGAGCACTGCCTATTCCGAGGATATGGGCCTCAGTGGGATACCAGGCTTGTGAGTCTTTGGCAGGCCATACATTCTGGCAGGTCTGGGGTTGCTGGGCATGGTGTGCAGAAGTTTCTTCCCTTGTTCTGATCCCCTCAGAATGCGGCGAGTCCTTTGAAGAAAAGTTTTAGTAAGGTTGTCCACTTGGTTAGTTGTGAGAGGTTTGTAGGTATCTGGGTCATTAAGTAGATTGAGCATTTTGTTCCTGTAATCGTCAGTGTTCATGATAACAACACCACCTCCTTTATCAGCGGTGGTGACCCTGATGGTCGTGTCTTCTGCTAAACCTTTGAGTGCATTGATGTAACGTCGAGGTATGACTGGGGAGCTGTGTGTTGAGATGGCTGCTGAGATGATGCCTTGAAGATAGCCTTTTTGGAAGTCGGAGTCATTGTGTCTGTAGTTTTTGGCGATGAAATTGAGGTTTCTTGTTTTGGTTTCTTTAATTCCTGTTGCGAATTTGAGGCCTAAGTGAGGGCTTCCATTTCTGTTGACAACCTTACTAAAACTTTCTTCAAAGACTCGCCGCAATTCTGAGGGGATCAGAACAAGGGAAGAAACTTCTGCACACCATGCCCAGCAACCCCAGACCTGCCAGAATGTATGGCCTGCCAAAGACTCACAAGCCTGGTATCCCACTGAGGCCCATATCCTCGGGAATAGGCAGTGCTCCCCACCAGCTCTCAGGAAATTCTCGCCAAACCCTCTCTAAACTCTTGGGCACTATCAGTCCAAACACATCTCAAACACTCGGGTGATCTTCTCAATCGCATTCGCAACATCAACACAGGAACAAGAAACTTTCCAGCCTTGACGTGACTTCCCTATTCACCAAGTACCTACTACACAAGCATCGATCTCTTGCGCAGGAAAATTGACGATTCACTTGATCTTCCCATTCCAGCCAGCGATTTTTATCGACCTTGTTGAACTATGTGTTGGCTTTACGTGTTTCTCCTTCGAAAATCACCTCTTTCAGCAGACTTTTGGACTACCCATGGGTTCGCCACTCAGTGCAGTCCTGGCGAAATTATACATGGAACATCTAGAGCCGAACGTTTCTCCACCATTATTCCTTCGTCTGTCACCTGGTCCGTTATGTTGACGACATTCTCCTCATAACTCCTAAACGCTTCAAACGTTTTTAAGCTCTCACAAAAACAAGCTAAACCAGGTCGAGCCTCAATCCGGTTCACACTTTAAAAGAAGTCGACAACACTCTTCATTTCTGATGTCTGCTCTGCAAAGCTGACCACAACTTCGTTTAAAGTCTATCGAAAAACCACCAACAAAAACGATCTTCTCACTTCTACTCTCACCACGACACCAAAACAAACGGGTGGATTATAGGCTTCTTCCTAGTCACCAAATCTGCAGCAATGAGTTCTGAGGAAGAAGCATAAATGAACAAAAATTTCCAAAACCCAAATATCCCTAGTCACTTCATCAGAGCTGCAGACGGCGGGGATTAAACATCTTCAACACACCCAGAGAGAGACACTGCCGAGAAGAGATACATAGTCCTCCCCAACAACTCCATTGCCAAACATGTTCCAATCTTTGCCAAAACATCATTCAAGTATTTTACCTCCACAACACGACATCAAGGACTCACCAGTAGTGGGACGGGGACAAGCCTCCATCCTTGCAGGGGTATACAAAATTTCCCTTGTAATGACTGCAACAAATTATATGTGGGCGAAACATCAAGAGACCTCCAAACACGCATTTCAGAACCCCAAATATGCAAGCAGGACTGACGATAAAAGGAATTGCCTGTGTACGCATCGCAATTCACACAACCATTTAATTAACTACAGAAACTCAAGACTTATAGCCACAGAAGACAACACTCAATACAGAAGAATCCTGGAATCATCGCTTATCTTTTCAACCAACAAATTTCAACCAGAACAATGGCTTCTATAACATAGCTGAACCACTCCCCAAAGAAACTTCTTCATCGTATCCCACATAAGAACATAAAAACACTGAAAGAAGGTCTACAACTTGTCCAATACCCCGGGCCAAGCTACCCAAGACTCTATAACCCCACCCGGTGGATCATCAGATGCAGCATTCTTCACCTGACCTCAACATTCTGACTATAAATACTCTCGTACCTTCCAACCCCAGGTAGATCCGTGTGTGACTTGAGAAAGCCCACTGTGTGGGTGAAACGTTGTCAATAAAGGTTCACATTATACTGCATTTGTGTTTATATTTCCATTCTTTCTTTTTTATTGTGTTTGTGAATATTTTTCTCAATATAGTGAAGTTGAGAGAAGTGAAGACGGGAAAAATTAAAAATTATGTAATAATTCACAAGAATGTTTTCTTGCTATATCCAGTACAAGACTCTCTCAATTGTTACTTCCTTATATCTTCATATTTATCATTAAGGATATCTAGAAAATACTATGTAACAGCATTCTACATCCCGATTATTCAGAATTATATTAAAATATATAATATAATTTAAATACAAACTGGAAATCACATATCACTACACATCACTAAAAACACTGCAAAATCCCCTGTCATTACTCTAAAATCACAAATCATTACTGCAAATCACAAAACACCGCCAAACCATAGATCATAACTATTGTTATCAAGTGGAGGTAATTTATCTCGAATTTTTAATAGTCTGGTGAAAAACCCGCAGGTTTCCCCCCCGACTTACACTCTAATATACTATAGAGCAGATTACATTATATGGAGAGGTGTGGTCTCTGAGTCTGTGTGAGAAAGTACAAAATATGTGCATGAGAATGTTTGCACACATGTGATGACACAGGGGTTGGATATTAAGTATTATACGTGTGCTGGGCAAATTGTTTTATATTATTCTAGAGGGATGGTCTCAGACGGGGCCTCGGGGGCGTTGACCCCCCAAATTCCTCCATGTATATTATCCACACTGGAACGAGAGAATTGTGTGTGTGTTGTGTGTTTTGGGTGTGTGTGTGTGTGTGTGTGTGTGTACTTTGTGTTTCTTGCGTGTTTACTTTTGGACATTTCAGTGACTTGCATATATATAAAAGGACGAACTCCACAAAAAAGGAAACTGATGACATTTTTGTAGCAGATTTCTTGGTGGGAAGACAGAGTCACATACGGACACAAATATAAAACAAAATTGTAAACAAAACAAAAATAATGAACAGCTTTTGTCCCAGTGTTTGTTTCTGGTACAGTTTACAACTGCTGGACACAGTCTTATATACAACTGCAAAATATTGTGTAAGTGGGAGACACTGTTGTGGAAGATGTAGGAAAGTACAGGATTCAATAAAGAACTTATCCACACACACAAACACACACACACACACACACACACACACACACACACACACACACACAATATATATGTTTTATATATATATGTGTGTGTGTGTGTGTGTGTGTGTGTGTGTGTGTGTGTGTGTGTGTGTGTGTGTGTGTGTGTGTGTGTGCGCGCGCTTGCGCGCTTGTGATTGCATTCATATTAGTGTAAGAGGTTGATGAGTGTTTTTTATACATGTTTGTGTGTGCGTTTCAGTTGCGTTGTTTGTGCGTGTTTGAATGATGGGAAACCGGCTGCCGTTTTTACAAAAATTTCAAAAGAGATTGGGAAAAAAATGTGTGTAAC
>NC_069465.1:28069403-28088551 GCF_026875155.1 Cherax quadricarinatus | reverse complement strand
TCACAGTGTCGCTAAAAACTTTTGTCACATCAAGTTTTTGTTAGAAACACCACCACCCACATTTTTTCCCAAAAACATCCACATGTTGGGGATTTTTTTCCCCCAGGGTCCCCCATTTGATATTCCCCCCCCCTTCCCTTCCCACTTCCCCAACGTGCTCTGCCTTTCCGGGTCCATTGTCCGGGGTCCATCCGTCCCCCTCAGATGTTCCCCCTTCCCCCTTTCCCAGGGTCTGCCTTAGAAACCCAGTATCCCTTTCTTTCCCAGGGTCCCCTCGATATTCCCCCCCCCTTAATTTCCCCCACTTCCCAAGGGCTCCGCCTTTCCCGGGTCCATGTGCCCGGGAGTCCATCCGTGCCCCCCTCAATGTTCCCCCTTCCCCCTTTTCCCCCGGGGTTTCTGCCTTAAAACCCCAGTTCCCTTTTTTCCCAGGAGTCCGCCCCAGATTTTCCCCCCCCCTTCCCTTCCCCATTTCCCCCAAAAGTGCTCTCCCCTTTTCCCCCGGGGTCCATGGCCCGGGGAGTCCAGGGTGTCCCCTCAGATGTTCCCCCTTCCCCCCATTTTCCCGGGGGTCTGCCTTAGCAACCATATCTCCTTTTTTCCCGGAGTCCCCCCCTCGATATTCCCCCCCCTTCCCCATTTCCCCCAAAGGTGCTCTCGCCTTTCCCCAGCCATGTGTCCGGGAGTCCATCCGTGCCCCCTCAGATGTTCTCCCTTCCCCATTTTCCCCGGGGTTGCCTTAGCAACCATTATCTCCTTTTTTCCCCAGGATCCGCCTAGATATTCCCCCCTCCCCTTCCCCATTTCCCCCCAAGGTGCTCTCCCCTTTTTCCCAGGTCCATGTGTCCGGAGTCCATCCGTGCCCCCTAAATGTTCTCCCTTCCCCTTTTCCCCCGGGGTCTGCCTTAGAAACCAGTATCTCCTTCTTTCCCAGGAGTCCCCCCTCGTTTTCCCCCCCCCCCACTTCCCCATTTCCCCAAAAGGTGCTCTGCCTTTCCCAGGTCCATGTGCCCGGGACCCATCCTTTGCCCCCCTCAGAGTTCTCCCTTCCCCACTTCCCGGGGTCTGCCTTAGAAAACCGTACTCCTTCCCCCAGGAGTCCCCCTCGTATTCCCCCCCCCTTCCCTTCCCCACTTCCCCAAGGTGCTCTCGCCTTTCCGGGTCCAGTACCCGGGGAGTCCATCCGTGTCCCCTAGATGTTCCCCCTTTCCCCATTTTCCCCAGGGTCTCCCTTTCAACAGTATTCCTTCTTTCCCAGGAGTCCGCCCCAGTATTCCCCCCCCTTCCTTCCCACTTTCCCAAAGTGCTTCCCCTTTTCCCCATGTCCATGTGCCCGGGTCCACCCCGTTCCCCTCAGATGTTCCCCTTCCCCATTTTCCCAGGGTCTCCCTTATCAACCAATCTCCTTCTTTCCCGGGAGTCCCCCCCGATACCCCCCCCCTTCCCCTTCCCCCCACTTCCCCAAGTGCTCCGCCTTTTCCCCATGTCCATGTGCCCGGGGAGCCCGTGTGTCCCCCAATGTTCTCCCTTCTCATTTTCCCCCGGGGTTCCCTTTAGAAAACTGTATCTCCTTTTTTCCCAAGCCCGCCTCAGATATTCCCCCTCCCCCTTTCCCCATTTCCCCCCAAAGGTGCTTCCCCTTTTCCCAGGTTCATTGTCCGGGGTCCACCGTGTCCCCTCAGATGTTCCCCCTTTCCCACTTTCCCAGGGTCTGTTTTAAAACCAGTATCCCTTTTTTCCCCCGGTCCAGGAGTCCAGAAGCCCTCTGTCCCCTCAGATATTTCCCCTTCCCAACTTCCCTAAGGTATCCTTCCCTTTTCCCAGGTCCATGGTCCAGGGAATCCATCCGGGGGCCCCCCGGATGTCCCCCCTTCCCACCCCCCTTGGGATATCTTCCGTCCACCTTCTTTCCTTTTCCCCCAGGAGTCTGCCTCAGATATTCCCTCCCCCTTCCCAATGGCTTTCGCCTTTCCCCAGGTCCATGTGTCCAGGGTCCTCCGGCCCCTAGATGTTCTCCTTTCCCCCATTTCCGGGCCCGCTTGTCGTACCCCCCCCCTTTCCCCCCTCCAATCCCCGGTCTTTTCCGCGTAGTTTCCCCCCCTTTCCCAAACCCCCAAGGGTTTCCCTTCCCTTTTCCCAGGTCCATTGCCCAAAATCCACCGTGGGCCCCCGGATGTCTCCCCTTCCTCCTTCCCTTGGGATATCTTCCGCCTCAGCCTTCCCCGGGTTTTAAGTACCCCGAAGTCAGCTCAGCCACCCTCCTGATTAGTTGATGAGACGAGGCCTTTTTTAGCTGGTCAGGGTAGGATGTCCAGGTGGGGGGAATTAAAGGGAGGGACACAAAAACTGCGTCCTGTAAATACACCCACCAAGACATCAAACCCGTAGGTCAGCCAGCGCAGCCAAGCACCGTCCAGTTCGGCCCAAGGCTGGACTCAGTGAAATTTTTGGGAAATTCTATTTATATTATACAATTTTTTTACATTAAATATAAGTTTTTTTTCTTAATTAGAGTTCAATGTGTTTTTTAATGTTTTTTGTGTGTGTTTATGATGCTTTTTGTTGTGTGTTTGTTCACCTCCCGAGAACTGTATTTAATGTTGAATTCTTATTTTCATTTGGTTATTTATCCCGTATATTTTGGCTCACAGTGAGTTTTTAAAACGCCGGCCCCATGGAATTATCACTTTGTCTGACTTTTTAGGTTATCCTGGGTAATTTACGCATATTACTTTGCATGATCTTTGTGTAACTATTTTTGTTTATTTGTCCTAAAAAAAATTTTTCCCCCCTCTTATTTTTTACTTCATTTGCACATTTGTGCAGCGGGAGCCTGCGTGGTCCCATATCATACACCACAAAACAACGCAACTGCACGCCACCAAAAAATATATAAAAAACACTCATCAAAACCCTTTCACAATAGAATGAATCCAACGCGCGCGCGCAACAACACCCCCACACACACACACACCACACACACAACCACAAATTTTATATTTTTATATATATATTATATATATATTATATATATATTTAAATTATATATTATATATATAAAATTTTAATTTTAAAATAATGTAAATATATATATATAATAGGATGGGGGCCACCTTTGGGGTAAATTGGGGGACCCATTGCCCGGGGGAAGTGCTAAAAAGACTTCAAGGAAAAAATATTTTGGGTTTCTTCCTGAAGCCGTTTGAAATTTCCACTTCCCCCCCCATCTTTTTGTATATTTTTTTTTACCATAGGAATATTTTATTACATAATTGGTACAGAAGATTTAAAAGATACATTGTTTTATAAATTGGTTTACGGTACATGTTGTTAGTGTGTTCACCGATTATAAGGCGAAAATCTCATCCACTCTCGAGCTGGGGGTGGCCCAAAATACAGAGGAATTTCCCCTTTGAACAGCCGCACGGGCCCCTGGAACAGAAAACTAGCTGCCCCGGGATCCCTAGTACCCTGATGGGCTTTTTCCAGTCCTTAAGGAATTTAGATGCACTCTTTCCCATGAGCCAAGGGTCTCTGGCCATGGGAAAAAACATATAATGATGGGGAAGTTCTCCTATTTTTATACTTTTGGGATCCCCGAAGGGCAGTGCCCCTCCTTCTCCTGGTGTATGGGGTTTGTATCAGCCAAGGTAGATGCACAGTTGTCCCACACCCCCCTGCTCCCCATTGTCAGGCTTGAAGGGGGATACCCTCTGGACGCTTCTGGCTGCATCAGATCTGCATAGTTGGGGGGGGTCCCTTACTGCTGGGCATCCAGTGTTTTGAGGTCTCTTGAAATGTTATTAAACCCCCTCTGCTTGCAACTTTCCCTCGGGTTTAGGACACAAAGACCAGGTACCGAATCGGTTGCTGCTTCACGCCACAAATACACCTGTGTTCGGGAAATGGGGGGCAAGTCGAAGGGCAACACCGATGCGGATGGGCTGTGGGCGAGACGTGTTTTCCAAAGGTGGAGTTGGGAAAAGCCAAAAGAAAGTCCCCAGTGGGGGCTTCATGCCAGGAGGCGGGTTATCCTTCCCTGACACATCTGAAGATTGTTAGGCAAAATTTTTCCCATTGGACCTCCCCGTGCGATTGTTTGTAGTTGTGGGGGGGACGGTCTGGCTCCAACCCGTTAATTATCCCCGATTTGCTCCCTCAAGAATTTTTGGTCCCGGGCTCCTACCTTGTCCAAGGTTCAGGGAGAATCGCGACAAGCTCTTGGGGTGCAATAACGGGAAAAGAAAAGCAGGGAAAGCAATCGTGTGACTTGCGGACACCAATGCCCCCCTGTCTGCTGGAAGTGTAGCTTGGTTCCCTGCCCGTTTCAGGTAAAGGTTTAAATACTTTTGAAAAAATTTCCTCAGAATCTGTCATATTCGGCAGTATAGGGTTATCATATGAAGGTGCACATCTTAGGAATATGTAACCTGGGCAGACTCAGCACTTTGTGAGAAGGTACAAGGCATCGTGGGTGTCCAGATTGCCTATTCGTTGTTCCATTCTCCTTAACTCTTCCAATTTCTTCCTGAGAATTGTGTGTGTGTGTGTGTGTGTGTGTGTGTGTGTGTGTGTGTGTGTTGTGTGTGTGTGTGTGTGTGTGGATAAGTTCTTTATTGAATCCTGTACTTTCCTACATCTTCCACAACAGTGTCTCCCACTTAAACAATATTTTACAGTTGTATATAAGACTGTGTCCAGCAGTTGTAAACTGTACCAGAAACAAACACTGGGACAAAAGCTGTTCATTATTTTTGTTTTGTTTACAATTATTGTTTATATTTGTGTCCGTATGTGACTCTGTCTTCCCACCAAGAAATCTGCTACAAAAATGTCATCAGTTTCCTTTTTTGTGGAGTTCGTCTTTTTATATATATGCAAGTCACTGAAATGTCCACAAGTAAACACGCAAGTACACAAAGTACACAAAGTACACACACACACACACACACACACACACACACACACACACACACAATTCTCTCGTTCCACTGTGGATAATATACATGGAGAGAATTTCGGGGGTCAACGCCCCCGAGGCCCCGTCTGAGACCAGACCTCTAGAATATATATAAACACAATTTCCCAGCACACGTATAATACTTAATATCCAACCCCTGTGTCACTCACATGTGTGCAAACATTCTCATGCACATATGTGTACTTTCTCACACAGACATCATCAGACCACACCTCTCCTTATAAGTGTATCTGCTCTATAGTATATTAGAGTGTAAGTCTGAGGGACCTGCTGGTTCACCACACTATTAAAAATTCGAGATAAATTACCTCCTACTTGATAACAATAGTTATGATCTATGGTTTGCGGTGTTTTGTGATTTGCAGTAATGATTTGTGATTTAGAGTAATGACTGTGATTTTGCAGTGTTTTTAGTGATGTGTAGTGATATGTGATTTTCAGTTTGTATTTAAATTATATTATATATTTTAATAGAATTCTGAATAATCGGGATGTAGAATGGTGTTACATAGTATTTTCTAGATATCCTTAATGATAAATATGAAGATATAAGGAAGTAACAGTTGAGAGAGTCTTGTACTGGATATAGCAAGAAAACTTCTTGTGAATTATTACATAATTTTAATTTTTCCCGTCTTCACTTCTCTCAACTTCACTATATTGAGAAAAATATTCACAAACACAATAAAAAAGAAAGAAAATAAGATGTACAAACTGGGAGAGTCAACCTCTCGACAAAAGTGATTGTTGATGTTGATGTTACAACCTGGCCAGTACAACTCTGTCTTAATGTCTTCAATATTGCTGTTTTATGTATTACTGTTATACTTGCTCTTACTCTTCCCTTATTTTATTGACTGTTCTTGTATGTTCTTGTGTGATATTTATGTACTGCTGTACTGTTCTGCTGTATGTTACGTATTTTTCTTGTGTGTTACAGTTTTGTTCTTGTGTGTTACTGTACTGTACAGTTTTGTGTTGTTCTATTGTTATTATGAGGTACTTTTCTAGACAGTTCTTCATTATTTATTTTTTGTGTTTTCCGTCACTCGATCAATCACAATCTTGACATATTCATTCCTTGGTATAATCAACAGGCAATACACAAACATTAATATTTATGTGTTAGTATGCAGTCCTTGCATGTTACAGTAGTAATTTTCCTGTGTATTTAAGTTACTCCACTGTTAACATAAGAACATAAGAAAGGAGGAACACTGCAGGACGCCTGTTGGCCCATACTAGACAGGTCCTTTACAATTCATCCCACTAACAAAACATTTGCCCAACCCAATTTTCAATGCCACCCAAGAAATAAGCTCTGATGTGAAAGTCTCACTCAAATCCAACCCCTCCCACTCATGTACTTATCCAACCTAAATTTGAAACTACCCAAAGTCCAGCCTCAATAACCCAACTAGGTAGACTGTTCCACTCATCTACTACCCTATTTCCAAACCAATACTTTCCTAAGTCCTTGCCAGACCTTGCCACGTGGAGGCCAGTGGTTCGTCTTTAAGGTCCCCCCCCTCGCCTTCCCCTGGTTCATGTGTCCAGGAATCCATCCGTGGGCCCCCGGATGTCTCCCCTTTCTCAGTTCCTTAAGGTCAGCCTCGCCTCTCTCTCTCCTCTCCTCTCTCTGCCTTCCAGCCTCAGCTCTTCAGAGCTCCAGGTTCATGTGTCCATGAACCATCGTTCGCTCCGGATGTATCCCCCTTCCCCACTTACCAGGTCAGTCCTCAACCACAACCTTCCCCAAGTTCATGAACCGGAATCCATCAGTTCGATCCCGGGGGCCAGAGCGGCCTAGCTTGTGGCTAGGCCTGGGGACAGTTGGTCCAAAGATGAGGGAGGTACTTGTGCCTCCTCCTCCCTGTAGGAGGACTTAGGTCTCAGACATCGTCAACGTACCCAGGTTCCAGCAATGAGAGATGGTTTTTGGCAATCGCAGAGGTGTTGTGGGTACCACTCGCATGTCTGACATTCACACATCACAGAACTTACAGCATTAAATAGTATCTTACACAGAGTCGTTACTGTTCAAGGTGCAAGAACCACCATCCTTAATTCTAGTTTTTGTCATCCCACAACGTTTAATTGTGTGTACTCACCTAGTGAGGTTGCGGGGGTCGAGTCCGAGCTCAGACCCCGCCTCTTCACTGATCGTCTAGGTCACTCTCCCTGAGCCGTGAGCATTTATCATACTCTGCTTAAAGCTATGTATGGATCCTGCCTCCACTACATCGCTTCCCAAAACTATTCCACTTACTGAATACTCTCGTGGCTGAAGAAATACTTCCTAACATCCTGTGATTCATCTGTGTCTCAGCTTCAACTGTGTCCACTTGTTACTGTGGTCCAATCTCTGGAAATACTGTCTTTGTCCACTTGTCAATTCCTCTCAGTATGTTGTATGCGTTATCATGTCCCTATCTCTCCTGTCCTCCAAGTGTCGTCAGGTTGATTTCCCTTAACCTCTCCTCGTAGGACATACCTCATAGCTCTGGGACTAGTTCTTGTTGCAAACCTTTGCACTTTCTCTAGTTTCTTTACGTGCTTGGCTAGGTGTGGGTTCCAAACTGGTGCCGCATACTCCAATATGGGCCTAACGTACAGGGTGTACAGGGTCCTGAATGATTCCTTATTAAGATGTCGGAATGCTGTTCTGAGGTTTGCTAGGCGCCCATATGCTGCAGCAGTTATTTGGTTGATGTGGCGCTTCAGGAGATGTGCCTGGTGTTATACTCACCCCAAGATCTTTTTCCTTGAGTGAGGTTTGTAGTCTCTGGCCCCCTAGACTGTACTCCGTCTGCGGTCTTCTTTGCCCCTTCCCCAATCTTTATGACTTTGCACTTGGTGGATTGAACTCCAGGAGCCAATTGCTGGACCAGGTCTGCAGCCTGTCCAGATCCCTTTGTAGTTCTGCCTGGTCTTCGATCGAGTGAATTCTTCTCATCAACTTCACGTCATCTGCAAACAGGGACACCTCAGAGTCTATTCCTTCCGTCATGTCGTTCACAAATACCAGAAACAGCACTGGTCCTAGGACTGACCCCTGTGGGACCCCGCTGGTCACAGGTGCCCACTCTGACACCTCGCCACGTACCATGACTCGCTGCTGTCTTCCTGTCAAGTATTCCCTGATCCATTGTAGTGCCTTCCCTGTTATCCCTGCTTGGTCCTCCAGTTTTTGCACCAATCTCTTGTGTGGAACTGTGTCAAACGCCTTCTTGCAGTCCAAGAAAATGCAATCCACCCACCCCTCTCTCTCTTGTCTTACTGCTGTCACCATGTCATAGAACTCCAGTAGGTTTGTGACACAGGATTTCCCGTCCCTGAAACCATGTTGGCTGCTGTTGATGAGATCGTTCCTTTCTAGGTGTTCCACCACTCTTCTCCTGATAATCTTCTCCATGACTTTGCATACTATACATGTCAGTGACACTGGTCTGTAGTTTAATGCTTCATGTCTGTCTCCTTTTTTAAAGATTGGGACTACATTTGCTGTCTTCCATGCCTCAGGCAATCTCCTGTTTCGATAGATGTATTGAATATTGTTGTTAGGGGGACACATAGTGCCTCTGCTGCCCTTTCTCAATACCCATGGGGAGATGTTATCTGGCCCCATTGCCTTTGAGGTATCTAGCTCACTCAGAAGCCTCTTCACTTCTTCCTCGGTTGTGTGCACTGTGTCCAGCACATGGTGGTGTGCCCCACCTCTCCGTCTTTCTGGAGCCCCTTCTGTCTCCTCTGTGAACACTTCTTTGAATCTCTTGTTGAGTTCCTCACATACTTCACGGTCATTTCTGTGTCTCTCCTCCTTCCTTCCTTAGCCTGATTACCTGGTCCTTGACTGTTGTTTTCCTCCTGATGTGGCTGTACAACAGTTTCGGGTCAGATTTGGCTTTCGCTGCTATGTCATTTTCATATTGTCTTTGGGCCTCCCTTCTTATCTGTGCATATTCGTTTCTGGCTCTACGACTGCTCTCCTTATTCTCCTGAGTCCTTTGCTTCTATATTTCTTCCATTCCCTAGCACACTTGGTTTTTTGCCTCCCTGCACCTTTGGGATAACCATGGGCTCATCCTAGCTTTTTCATTATTCCTGTTACCCTTGGGTACAAACCTCTCCTCAGCCTCCTTGCATTTTGTTGCTACATATTCCATCATCTCATTAACTGGCTTCCCTGCCAGTTCTCTGTCCCACTGAACCCCGTTCAGGAAGTTCCTCATTCCTATTGTAGTCCCCTTTCTTGTAGTTTTGGCTTCATTCGTCCTGGCCTTCCTGCTTCTCCCTCCACTTGTAGCTCTACTGTGTATTCGAAGCTTAAAACCACATGGTCACTGGCCCCAAGGGGTCTTTCATTATGTGATGTCCTCGATATCTGCACTACTCAAGGTGAATACTAAGTCCAGCCTTGCTGGTTCATCCTCTCCTCTCTCTCTTAGTAGTGTCCCTAACGTGTTGGTACATGAAGTTTCCAGTAACCACCTCCACAATCTTAGCCCTCCATGAACCTTGGCCCCCATGTGGGTCCAAGTTCTACAATCGGATTCCTGTGGTTTTTCTTAAATAAAGTCACCCATGATCACGAGCTTTGCCCTGCATGCATTGAGCTGTTCTAGCACTCTAGCCAGTGTGTTTCAACCAATCGTCTATTGCTCTCGTCGTACTCTTGCCTTGGCCTCCTGCTGTTCTGCGGTTGGTTTATACATCACTGCTATTACCACCTTGGGGACTCCAGAGTCGAGCGTTTCCCGCTATGTAATCACTTTCTTCGCCGCTGGTCTCCACTCTCCAGCTCACTCAAACTTCCAGCGATTTTTGCTCAGCAATTCACTCCTCCACCCCCCTGTTCCCTCTGTCTTTCCTCAGGATTGGTACCGTTGGGAAAGATGCATCGGTTATCCATACCTGTAAGCTTGGTTTCTGTGAGAGCTATGAAGTCGGTGATGCTTCTATGACTCCTTTCTGCTACTCCTCCCACTTATTTGTTTTCCATCAGAGTTGTGTACATACCTTCAGTTTCCTTTCCAACACTGTGTCTGGTTTGGGGGCCTGTGAGGGTGGGGAGACCTGGTGGCCATACTGTGGGATTCTATAGCTCGGTGTTGGTGAAGGCTGTGGGTATGGACTGTTTCAGTGTGTGTTGGGTTGGTGTGGATAGGTTGTAAATGGTACTGAGAATAGTTGTTGTGTGTGCTTGCCCTTGCTGTTCTGTTCTGCTCCTTGACTGACCTCTGCTGGTTCCATCCTTGTCTCTTTTCCTAGCTCTTTCGCTTTTTGTCCATCTCCCTCAGCTGCTCTGTCGTTCTGATTTTGTTCTGTCTCTGTCTTAGGAACACCCTCTTGTACTCTTCGAGTATTTCAATCGTGTTTCTCATGGAGATCCTGTTCCGCATGTGTCCCGTCTTGAGAATCAGCTTGATTGGTCGGTTTCTCCCCTTCGAGATACCCCCCTATTCTCTGAAAATTTACAATCTCGTACATCTCTTCACTATTTCCGTGATTATTTTCTCAATCTCCTTTCTTTCTACCTGCTGCCTTTCAGTGTGTGTCCTTTCCTCTCTCTCCTGAAGCCCATGGATAAACACTGATTTTGCCCTTTCCTCCTCCCATTGCCTCACCCTCTGTGACTCTGGATCCTGCCTGTATGTGGTCAGTTTCTCCCTTGATTTTTCCAGTGGCTCTTGATAGCATGGTTGTGCCTCAGCATTCGTCCTATCACCCTCTCCATCTGCAACCAGCTGTTCTTCCCTTTCACTCCTTGGTCCTTGGTGTGTGTGTGTGTGTGTGTGTGTGTGTGTGTGTGTGTGTGTGTGTGTGTGTGTGTGTGTGTGTGTGTGTGTGTGTGTGTGCGTGTGTTCGTGCTCATGTGCGTAGTTTTGTGCGTGTATGAATGATGGTAAACCCACAAGCTTCGTTTACGGAAATGCGCAAATGAGTGTAAAAACAAGTGTATGTGTAAGTTAAGAAAGTTTACTTAGGTACAGATACATGTAAAAACACTTACACAGTTTATCATACATATTAACGAATATGTAAATTACCCAGAATAATCCAAAAAGTCAGATAAAGTGACTTATTTCCAGTGTGCGGCGCTTGTAACTGATCGTTTAGCAAATACATAACATAAATAACCAAATAAAAATATTAAGTTTAATACTTATTACAGTTCTGGTGGAGGTGGACAGACATATTAACACACCAACACTCATCAACACACAATATTAACACACCAACACTCATCAACACACAATATTAACACACCAACACTCATCAACACACAATATTAACACACCAACACTCATCAACACACAATATTAACACACCAACACTCATCAACACACAATATTAACACACCAACACTCATCAACACACAATATTAACACACCAACACTCATCAACACACAATAAAACATTCACAAATGTACTTAAGCTGCTTATTAAATACAAAAAAGAACTTACCTTTAATGATGATGAATTGTATGACATAATAGAACTCCCAAATTTTCACTGAGTGGCCAGACCTTGGTGGGGGAACTGGGCGGTAGCTTGGCTGCGTCTGGCTGACCTACTGTTCCAGGCTGTCTTGGTGGGTGTATTTACTGGACGCAGTCTTCTGTGTGTCACCTCCTGTAATTCCACCCACCTGGACAGTCTCTACCGTAGACCAGCTAGACAAGGCCTCCTTCTCATCTAGCTAGATCACTGAGGGTGGCTGAGCTGACTTCGGGATACATAACCTGGGGAAGGCTGAGACTGGAAGATATCCTAAGGGAAGTGAGGAAGGGGAGACATCCGGGGGCCCACGGATGGATTCCTAGATACATGAACCTGGGGAAGGTGAGTATACCTTGGGGAAGTGGGGAAGGGAGAAAATCTGAAGGCTGACAGATGGACTCCTAGACACATGGACCTGGGAAAGACGAGGATACTGGTTGCTGAGGCAGACCTTGGGGAAGTGGGGAAGGGAGAATATCTGAGGGGACACAGATGGACTCCTGGACACATGAACCTGGGGAAAGCGTCAAAAACACAGTAAGTGGGTGGGTGGACCTTAAAGACGAACCACTGGCCTCCAAGTGGCAAGGTCTGGTAACTCAGAGATAATTCTGAGGCTGACAGTGGTCGCAAAGTTTTTTCTTAATTCATGCATTACGGTTTGTGACACACGGGATACCTTTCTCGGATAATTGAAGTATCTTATGATATGCAAGAATACCATTTTTCAGATTATCATTATTATTATTATTATAATTATTATAATAGTAATAAAAATGAGTGTGAAACATAAGCCTGTAATTGGTCACACTACACAAGCATATATATACTTACCCCTCTGGGTTTTCTTCTGTTCGTTTTCATGTTCTTTCTCTTGTTTATTTCTGCTTATCTCCATGGGAAAGTGGAAAAGAATTCTTCCTCCGTAAACTATGCGTGTCGTAGGAGGCGACTAAATGCCTGGAGCAATAGGCTAGTAGCCCCTTCTCCTGTATAAACTACTAAAAGTAAGGAAAAGAAAAACTATAAAACTGGGATGTTTGAATGTACGTGGATGTAAGTGCGGATGATAAGAAAGAAATGATTGCTAATGTTATGAATGAAAAGAAGTTGGATGTCCTGGCCCTAAGCGAAACAAAGATGAAGGGGGTAGGGGAGTTTAATGGGATTACGTGAGGAGAATCTGAGAGAGTTAGAGCTAAGGAAAGTGTAGCAATAATGTTGAAGGATCAGTTATGGAGAGAGAAGAGGGAATATAAATATATAAATTCAAGGATTATGTGGTTTAAAATAAGGATCGGATGTGAAAAGTGGATCATGTGAAAAGTGAAAAGTGGATCATAATAAGTGTGTGGATCATAATAAGTGTGTATGCATTAAGAGACAAAGGGTTTTTAATACTTGACGTGCAGTTGGAGTGTGAGCAAAGTAACATTTATGAAGGGATTCAGGGAAAACGGCAGGCCGGACTTGAGTCTTGGAAATGGGAAGTACAGTGTCTACACTCTGAAGGAGGGGTGTTAATGTTGCAGTTTTATAACTGTAGTGTAACGCTCTCCTCTGGCAAGACAGTGATGGAGTGAATGATGAAAGTTTTTCTTTTTCGGGCCACCCTGCCCTGGTGGGCCACCCTGCCCTGGTGGGCCACCCTGCCTTGGTGGGAATCGGCCCCGTGTGTTAAACCAAATAGGGCAGCTTGTAGCCAGAAAAAAAAAGAAAGATCTATGTTGCCAGAGAGAAAGATTTACACGAAGATTCTGTATTTCTTAGGCAATAAATTCCATGGTTACAAACATAACTAAAATTGTCTATGAAACATTAAGGGGACGAATTATATTAATGGAAAATAATTATACAATTATATCGAGGGAATACAATGATATAATTACATTAAGGGAATACAGTGATATAGTTATATTAAGGGAATACAATGATACAATACTTTCTGACTAAAGTGTAACTGTGGTGTCCATTCATCAAAACTTAATAATTGTTGCCCAAAAATAATTCTGACATTGATGAAAAATGGGTTATCCACATTAATGTAATTATAGTCTATAAAAAAAGTACTATTTTATGTATGGCAGTGTTTGTAATTTTAATACGTGAACCAACATAGGCGGAATTTTTGTTAATGAATGAGAGAAACGGGTGAATCTACAGTACATGAAATTGAAAGGAAAAAAAAAATATGAGAAGTTTGACCAAATGGACATCTGAAAATTTAAGAATATGAGGCAACAATTTTTTTAACAAAAAATACGATAAATCGTTAGAGGTAACTAAACTTGTTTTTAAATACCGGTTTGGTTTCGGGCACGACTTATGCAATAAGACACAGAACAATGATATGCAAGATGCAGGAACACCACTGTAAAATAAGTGAACTTTAAAGGGTTTTTCTTGATTTTCCATTGTCAAGGAACTATGAAAATAAAAGAATAGCAAAAGGGTTTTAAACTTGGGGTTTAAATTTTTGCGAGATTAAACTTTGGGGCAAAATACAACCTAACTTTTTTTAATGATGGGGGTGAGGTGGTCCAGGACTTCAGAATAACTAATTTCCCAAAGGTTTAAGATTTTAACTTGTCAAAATATTTTAAAAATGTTCCCAAATTTTATAATTAAAAAATGGGTCTAATTTTATAATCCTAAACTAATATTCCTATTAATTGAAAAGGTTATTTTAAGAAACTTGATTCATTTATTTCTCTCAAATTGGGGTCTTTATACAACTTTTTGGGACTTTTTAAAGTCAATAAGATGGTTAAAACCCATTCAAATGAATAAACAATGCATTAGACTCTTGTCAATTCTAATTTTAATTTTATTTTGTGTAATTTTAGTTTGGATTAATAATTAATTTGATCTTAATAAACTTTATCACTTTGGGCTTTTTGGGAATTTATAGAAACAGCCAAACAGCCTTTTTTGAGGGGAATTTTAATCAAAGTTTTTTATTACTGTATCAAGATTTTTAATGCAACTTTAATTTTAAAAATTGTAATTTAGAGAAGGTAATTCATGTAATGGAGAACCCAACATAATTTATTTGAATTAGGTTGTTTTTTTTTTCGAATTGTAAAAGGTATTTCTACGATTTTAAAGATTATCAGTAAAGTAAGAAACAAAAAGGCGAAAGATCGTGACTGGAACAATACACAAATAACCCCACTTACTAATTACTTACTAAAATACCAGTTTTACCTCAGTTTACTACTTCAAATACTACTACCTACTACTTATACTACAACACTACTAAAAAACTACTCTTCCCACCTCTTTTGGTCGGCTTTTCTCCGACCAGCTTGACTTATACAGTATAGTGGTTATACTCTCCTTTTGTAAAGTCCTTGTAAATTGTCAAGTCGGACCGAAACGTCGTCGAAAGCTATTCTTCCTATGTGCGGGTTATTTGTATATCAATTAAATGTTTTGGGTATTTTAGATCATGAAGATTTTTTATCTATAAATCTGGCTGTAAATACCAAAGTTCTCAAAAATATTGATGAAATAAAGGTTATTTTAAACCTATCATGATGTGAAAAATTGTTCCTTTGATAATGTGAAAAAATCCGAAAGTTTGAAGTTCACTTTTCTTTTCACAGTGGTTGTCCCTGGCTCGCGCGCACACACACACAACAACCACACACACCACACACACCCCACACACACAACACACACACCACACACACCATTTAAATATTTATTTTATGTGTGTGTGGTGTGTGTGTGTGTGTGTGTGTGTGTGTGTGTGTGGCGCGCGAGCGCAAGGGCCCAACCACTGTGAAAAGAATAGTGAACTCCAAGGCTTTCGTGATATTTCACATTATCAGGAATAATTTTTCACATCTTGATAGAGTTGAAGTAACTGTATTATCATCAAATTTTTGAAAACTTTGGTATTGAATTTTTTATACTGAAAATTATCTTTCACAAACTTGAGCCTTATTGTCTTATCCGACACACACACACACACACACACACACACACACACACACACACACACACACAAACACACACACACACACACACACATTTATATATATATATATATATTGTGTGGTGTGTGTGTGTGTGTGTGTGTGTGTGTGGGGTGTGTGTGTGTGTGTGTGTGTTTGTGTGTGTGTGTGTCGGATAAGACAATAAGGCTCAAGTTTGTGAAAGATATTTTCAGTATAAAAAATTCAATATATAGTGACCAGAGATTTCCAATTCATTTTTAATCAGAAGAATTCACAAACATGTCTTGATTTTTTAGACCTCATGGAACTGTGTGATGGTTTTAACTGTTTCTCTCGGGAAAAATTCTCTCCTTAAATAGGTTTTTCGGCCTAAGGAGGGGTTCCTCACTAGGAAAACCTCTTAAACCCGAGCGGTTTATCTCCATTGTCCCCTCTTCGTCAGGCACCTTTTGCTATGTGGACTCCATTCTCATCATAATCGGAGAGGGTTTGCGTCCCTGTACTCCAAACAAGTTCCCCCAGGTCGAGTCCTCCATTCAATTTTCACTCAAACAGGAGATGGACGGCATTCACCAGCTCCTTGATGCTCTCACAGTCAAATCAAACCAAGTCTACGCTGTAACATCCCCCATGAACCCACCAACTCGATCTGCCCCACTTTCACGCCATGACACCAAGACTGAAAAATAGCGTCGTCATAGGCTTTTCACTGCGTGCTCTCCGTAACTCCTTGAAAAATGTCTTTCCTGGAAAAAGTTTTTTCTAAACTACACTACCCTCGTCATTTCAGAAAGAGATTGCAGAAGCTGTGTATATAAGATCATCAGCTCAACTAGACGAGACACCAAGAAAAGAATTTCATAGTTTCCCCCCTAACATTTCTCTTGTCAGACATGTCTCCAGTAAATTTTCTCCAGCACCAAATTCCAAGTACCACCACGGGGAAAGGGAAAATCAAAAGAGAAGTCACAGTTAAATAATTCACAGAACTAATTTGATCAATGTAAGAATATAAGCAAGAACGGTAAGGTTAAGTTAGATTAGTATACATTAGGTTAGAAGAGTTTACGTAATAACGGTAGAATTACCGATAGTATGTTAGGTAAAAAGACACGTGTGCAATTTCTGTGACATTTTTTTGTGGCAACGTGTCGCTCTCCAAGAGTTTGACGAAGCTTGACGAAGTCCTGAAACCATGTCACATTGTTTACATAAGAACATAGAAAGGAGGAACACTGCAGGAGGCTGCTGGCCCATAATAGGCAGGTCCTTTACAATTCATCCCACTAACAAACATTTGCCCAGTTTTCAATGCCACCCAAAAATAAGCTCTGATGTGAAAGTCCCACTCAAATCCAACCCCTCCCATCATGTACTTATCCAATCTAGATTTGAAACTACCCAAAGTCCTAGCCTCAATAACCCAACTAGGTAGACTGTTCCACTCATCAACTACCCTATTTCCAAACCAAAACTTTCCTATGTCCTTTCTAAATCTAAACTTATCTAATTTAAATCCATTACTGCGGGTTCTCTCTTGGAGAGGGCATCCTCAAAAAAACCCTTTTTAATATCCCCTTTATTAATACCTATCTTCCTTTATACACTTCGATCAGGTCTCCCCCCATTCTTCGTCTAACAAGGGAATGTAACTTAAGAGTCTTCAATCTTTCCCTTTATAAGGAAGATTTCTAATGATATGTATTAATTTAGTCATCTACGCTGAATGTTTTCTAACGAATTTATGTCCATTTTGTATACGGAGACCAGAACTGAGCTGCATAATCTAGGTGAGGCCTTACTAATGATGTATAAAGCTGCAGTATGACCTCTGGACTTCTGTTGCTTACACTTCTTGATATAAATCCCAGTAATCTATTTTTCCTTATAACGTACGCTTAGGCATTGCTGTCTTGGTTTAAAGGGTTTCTGCTCACCATAACCCCAATCCATCGCAATCTGTATGGCTAAGTTTTACATCATTTAACTTATAAGTACTAGGGTTATGGGCACTCCCAAGCTTCAGAACCTTGCATTTATCTACATTGAACTGCATCTGCCACTTTTTGACCAAGAATAGAGTTTGTTTAAATCCTCCTGAAGTTCCATAACATCTAGTTTGAATCAATTATCCTACCTATCTTTGTGTCATCGGCAATTTGTCATATCACTAGTAATTCCCTCATCAAGAACATTGATATTTATTAAAACAAAAACGGGCCCAAGACTGATCCCTGTGGAACGCCACTTGTTACAGATCCCCACTCGGATTTAAACCCATTTATGGACACTCTCTGCTTCCTGTCAGTGAGCCCTGACTCGATCCACGAGAGCACTTTTCCCCCAAAGCCCTGAGCTGCCACTTTTTTTAACAGTCTATGGTGCGAAAATCTATCAAAGCCTTACTAAAATCTAAGTAAATAATATCAATTCTTTATTGTGGTCAACAGCCTCAAAGCTTTTCTGAAGAAAGTTAAAAAATTAGTTAGACAAGACCGGCCTCTTGTGAATCCCTGCTGGTTCATTAATCAAGCTATGCTTATCGAGATGGCTTCTTATAATCTCAGCTATAATTGACTCTAGTAATTTTCTACAATTGAGGTCAGGCTTATGGGCGGTAATTTGACGGAACTTGTCCCTGTTTTAAAAATAGGAGTTACATTAGCCATCTTCCACATATCAGACACTACACCTGTTTGAAGAGATAAATTAAAAATATTAGTTAATGGTTCACAGAGTTCCATTTTGCATTCCTTAAGAACCTGAAAAAACCTCATCAGGACCGGCGACTTATTTTTCTTCAGTCTGTCTATCTGCTTCACAACCATTTCACTAGTGACTGTGATGTTACATAATTTATCTTCTTCTAGCCCACTGTAAAAATTAATTACTGGAATATTGTTAGTGTCTTCCTGTGTAAAAACTGAGGAAAATAATTATTTTAAAATCAAGCACATTTCTTCTCTTTGTCAGTAAGGTGCCCTAGTTATTTTTAACGGGACCTTCTTATCTCTAACTTTTGTTCTATAGACCTGGAAAAAACTTTTTGGGTTAGTTTTAGAATCCTAGCAACTTTAATTTCATAGTCCCTTTTAGCTTTTCTTATCCCTTTTTAATGTCCCTCTTAATGTCAATATACTGATTAATAAGATGATCCCCCACCTCTTTTGATACGCCTATAAATTCCTTTCTTTGCCCTAGTAGATATTTTAAGCCTATTATTCATCCATTTTGGGTCATTTTTTATTTGATCTAATTTCTTTATATGGGATAAAACGCTCTTTGAGCAGCATGTATGTGTTCAGAAAACTGTCATATTGATAGCTCTCTTCGTTACCCCAGTCAAAAGATGATAAGTGTTCTCTAAGCCATCGTAATCTGCTAAGCGAAAATCTGGGACTGTTACTGAGTTATCGCTACTATCGTACTTCCATTCAATGCTAAATGTAATTGATTTGTGGTCGCTAGCACCCAGTTCCTCTGAAATTTTAAATTATTAACAAGGGATTCATTGTTTGCCATAACTAAGTCAAGAGGTTATTTCCTTGTAGGTTTGTCACAAACTGCTTCAAAAAACAATCCTGAAATACTTCTAAGAAGTCGTATGATTCTAAATTCCCAGTCAAGAAATTCCAATACATGACTAAAGTTAAAGTCTCCTAGAATTTCTACATTTCGTGCCTTTTGGAAAACCCCCC
>NC_069465.1:28023835-28068903 GCF_026875155.1 Cherax quadricarinatus | reverse complement strand
TGCTCGGCCTTTCCCAGGTCCATGTGTCCAGGAGTCCATCGTGTCCCCTCAGATTTTTTTCCCCCCTTTCCCCACTTTCCCAGGGTCTGCCTTAGCAACCAGTATCTCCTCCTTTCCCAGGAGTCCGCCTCAGATATTCCCCCCCTTCCCTTCCCCTTCCCCAAGGTGCTCTCGCCTTTCCCAGGTCCATGTGTCCGGGAGTCCATCCGTGTTCCTCAGATGTTCTCCCTTCCCCACTTTCCCAGGGTCTGATTTAGCAACCAGTATCTCCTTCTTTCCCAGGAGTCCGCCTCAGATATCCCCCCTTCCCTTCCCCACTTCCCCAAGGTGCTCTCGCCTTTCCCAGGTCCATTTGTCCGGGAGTCCATCCGTGTCCCCTCAGATGTTCTCCCTTCCCCACTTTCCCAGGGTCTGCCTTAGCAACCAGTATCTCCTTCTTTCCCAGGAGTCCGCCTCAGATATTCCCCCCTTCCCTTCCCCACTTCCCCAAGGTGCTCTCGCCTTTCCCAGGTCCACGTGTCCAGGAGTCCATCCGTGTCCCCTCAGATGTTCTCCCTTCCCCACTTTCCCAGGGTCTGCCTTAGCAACCAGTATCTCTTTCTTTCCCAGGAGTCCGCCTCAGATATTCCCCCTTCCCTTCCCCACTTCCCCAAGGTGCTCTCGCCTTTCCCAGGTCCACGTGTCCAGGAGTCCATCCGTGTCCCCTCAGATGTTCTCCCTTCCCCACTTTCCCAGGGTCTGCCTTAGCAACCAGTATCTCCTTCTTTCCAGGAGTCCGCCTCAGATATTCCCCCCCCCTTCCCACTTCTCCAAGGTGCTCTCGCCTTTCCCAGGTCCATGTGTCCAGGAGTCCATCCGTGTCCCCTCAGATGTTCTCCCTTCCCCACTTTCCCAGGGTCTGCCTTAGCAACCAGTATCTCCTTCTTTCCCAGGAGTCCACCTCAGATATTCCCCCCCCTCACTTCCCCACTTCCCCAAGGTGCTCTCGCCTTTCCCAGGTCCATGTGTGCGGGAGTCCGTCCGTGTCCCCTCAGATGTTCTCTCTTCCCCACTTTCCCAGGGTCTGCCTTAGCAACCAGTATCTCCTTCTTTCCCAGGAGTCCGCCTCAGATATTCCCCCCCCTTCCCCACTTCCCCAAGGTGCTCTCGCCTTTCCCAGGTCCATGTGTCCGGGAGTCCATCCGTGTCCCCTCAGATGTTCTCCCTTCCCCACTTTCCCAGGGTCTGCCTTAGCAACCAGTATCTCTTTCTTTCCCAGGAGTCCGCCTCAGATATTCCCCCCCTTCCCTTCCCCACTTCCCCAAGGTGCTCTCGCCTTTCCCAGGTCCACGTGTCCAGGAGTCCATCCGTGTCCCCTCAGATGTTCTCCCTTCCCCACTTTCCCAGGGTCTGCCTTAGCAACCAGTATCTCCTTCTTTCCCAGGAGTCCGCCTCAGATATTCCCCCCCTTCCACTTCCCCACTTCCCCAAGGTGCTCTCGCCTTTCCCAGGTCCATGTGTGCGGGAGTCCATCCGTGTCCCCTCAGATGTTCTCTCTTCCCCACTTTCCCAGGGTCTGCCTTAGCAACCAGTATCTCCTTCTTTCCCAGGAGTCCGCCTCAGATATTCCCCCTTCCCCACTTCCCCAAGGTGCTCTCGCCTTTCCCAGGTCCATGTGTCCGGGAGTCCATCCGTGTCCCCTCAGATGTTCTCCCTTCTCCACTTTCCCAGGGTCTGCCTTAGCAACTAGTTTCCCTTTTTTCCCCCGGAGCCGCCTCATTTTCCCCCTCCCCCCCTTCCCCCAAAGGTTTTTTCCCCTTTCCCGGGTCCTGTTCCAGGAGCCCATCCCCCCCCCTCAGATGTTCCCCCTTCCCCCTTTCCCAGGGTCTGTCTTAGCAACCAGTATCTCCTTCTTTCCCAGGTCCAGGAGTCCAGAAGTCCATCTGTCCGCCTCAGATATTCCCCCTTCCCAACTTCCCTAAGGTATCCTTGCCTTTCCCAGGTCCATGTGTCCAGGAATCCATCCGTGGGCCCCCGGATGTCTCCCCTTCCTCATTTCCCCTTGGGATACTTCCAGCCTCGCCTTGCCCAGGTTTGTACCCCAAAGTCAGCCAGCCCCCCTCCGTGATTACCCAATAGAACGGGGCCTTTTTTAGTGGTCTACGGTAGGGACTGTCCAGGTGGGTGGAATTACAGGAGGGGACAACAGAAACTGCGTCCTGTAATACACCCACCAAGACATCAACCGTAATCCTAGACGCAGCCAAGACCGTCCAGTTCGGCCCCCAAAGGCCCCTGGCCACTCAGTGAAATTTTGGAATTCTATTTAATTATACAATTTTTTTACTTAAATAAAGATTTTTTACTTAATACAGTTCAAGTGTGTTTGTGAATGTTTTTGTGTATGTTTATGAGTGCTCGTTTTTTTGGTGTTTGTCCATCCACGAGAACTGTAAAGTGTTAAACTTCTTATTTTTTTTGGTTATTTATCCTGTAATTCGAAAGACGCCGTGGTTTACAAGCCCCGCGCAAAATGTAAAATATCACTTTGTCGACTTTTAGGTTACCCTGGGTAATTTACGCATATTTTTTACTTTGCATGATATTTGTGTAACTATTTTTGATATCTTATAAAAAAATTGCACACACTTTATTTTCACCTTTTTTGCCTTTTGTGCAAGGGGCAGCCTGCGTGGTCACCTCTTCATACACGCACAAAACAACGCAATGCACGCACCACAAAAATATAAAAAACACATAACCCTCTTACACAAATATGAATGAATCACAAGCGCGCGCGCACACACCAACACCCACACACACACACACCACCACCATTAATTTTTTAAATATATATATTATATATATATTTTTTTAATATACATGTGTGTGTGTGTGTGGTGTGTGGTGTGTGTGTGTGTTGGTAGTTCTTTTTTAAATCCTGAAAATTTTCCCCTACATTTCCACAACAGTGTCTCCCACTTAAACAAAATTTTGCTTTTGTATTAAGACGTGTCCAGCAGTTTAAACTGTACCAAAACAAACACGGGGAAAAAAAACTGTTATTTTTTTTTTTTTTGTTTACAATTTTGTTTATTTTTGTGTCCGTATGTGACTCTGTCTTCCACCAAGAAATCTGCTAAAAAAGTCATCAGTTTCCTTTTTTGTGGCAGTTCTCTTTTTAATAGCAAGACTGAAATGTCCCAAGAAAACACGCAATAACAAAGTCACACACACACACACCAACACACACACCACCACACACACACACACCACACCACAACACACACACACACACACACACACACACACACACACAATTTCTCGTTCCACTGTGGATAATATCATGGAGAGAATTTCGGGGGCCCAACGCCCCCGGGGCCCCCGTTGGACCAGACCTCTAGAGTATAATAAACAAAATTTTCCCCAGCACACGTAAAATATTAATACCAACCCCGGGTTTTTCGTCACATGGGGAAAACTTCGATGACATATGTGATTTTTCCAAAAACCTCAGGCCCACCCTCCCCTTAAAGTGTATCTGTCTATAGTTATTAGGTGTAAGTCTGAGGGATCTCTGGTTCCCCACTTTAAAATTCGAAAAAAAATTACCTCCTACTTGAAAACAATAGTTATGATCTAGGGTTTGCGGTGTTTTGTGTTTTGCAGAAAGATTTTGATTTAGAGTAATACTGTGATTTTGCAGTGTTTTTAGTGATGTGTTGATATGTGATTTTCCTTTGTATTTAAATTAATTTATAATTTAAAGAATTTGAAAAAATCGGGATGTAGGGAAAGCTGTTTCTAGTTTTTTCTAGTATCCTTAATGATAAATATGAAGATATAAGTAAGTAAAAAGTTTAGAGAGTTTGTACTGGATATGAAGGAAACATTCTTGAAATTTTTACATAATTTTTAATTTTTTTCCCGTCTTTTCCCTTTTTCAACTTCATATATGGAAAAATATTCACAAAAAACCAAAAAAAAAAAAGAAAGAAAATAAGATTACAAATGGGAAGTCAACCTTCGACAAAAGTGTTGTTTTATGTTGATGTTACAAACCCGGCAGTACAACCTGTCTTAAAGTCTCAAAATTGCTGTTTTTTTGTATTATGTTTCTGCTCTACTCTTCCCCTTATTTTTTTATTGTTCTTGTATGTTTTGTGTGATATTTATGTACTGCTGTATGTTTGCTGTAGTTACGTATTTTTTTAGTGTTACGTTTTGTTCTTGGGGGTTACTTATGTACAGTTTGTGTTGTTTTATTTTTATTTTGAGGTACTTTTCTAGACGTTCTTCATTATTTTTTTTTTTGTGTTTTCCCTCATTCCCCATCAATCACAATCTTTTACAAATTCATTCCTTGGTTAATAACAGGCAATACACAAACATAAAAATTTTTTTTTTGTTAGTATGCAGCCTGCATGTTACGTAGTAATTTTCCGTGTATTTAAGTTACTCCACTGTTAACTAAGAACATAAAAAAAGGGGGAACACTGCAGGGGCCTGTTGGCCCCCTACTAGACAGTCCTTTACAATTTTATCCCTAAAAAAACATTTTTCCCAACCCCAAATTTTTAATGCCACCCCAAGAAATAAACTCTGATGTGAAAGTCCCACCAAACCCAACCCCCCCCATCATGTACTTATCCAACCAAATTGAAACTACCCCAAATCCCAAACCTCAAAAACCCAACTAGGTAGATGTTTTACTCATCATACCCCATTTCCAAACCAAAACTTTCCTATGTCCTTGCCAACCCTTCCACGTGGAGGCCAGTGGTTTTGTCTTTTAAAGGGCCCCCCCCCCCGCCTTCCCCCGGGTTATGTGTCCAGGAATCCATCCCTGGGCCCCCCCATTCTCCCCTTTTTCAGTTCCTTAAGGGCAGCCTCCCCCTCCTCTCCTCTCTCTGCCCTTCCGCCCCAGCCTTCCCCAGGGTTTATGTGTCCCGGAAACCATCCGTTCGCTCCCGGATGTCTCCCCTTCCCCCCTTACCCAAGGTCAGCCTCAACACAACCTTCCCCAAGTTCATGAATCCAGGAATCCATCCGTTCGCTCCCGGCCAGAGAGGCCTAGCTTGTGGCTAGGCCTGGGGACAGTTGGTCCCAAAGATGAGGAGGTACTTGTGCCTCCTCCCATGGGAGACTTAGGTCTCATACACTCGTCAACCAGTACCCAGGTTCCAGCCAATGAGAAGATGGTTTTGGAAATCGCAGAGGTGTTGTGGGTACCACTCGCCTGTCTGACATTCACACATCACAGAACATTACAGCATAACATAGTATCTTACACAGAGTCGTACTGTTCAATGTGCAAGAACCACCATCTTAATTCTAGTTTTTGTCATCCCACAACGTTTATTGTGTGTACTCACCTAGTTGAGGTTGCGGGGGTCGAGTCCGAGCTCCTGGCCCCGCCTCTTCACTGATCGCTACTAGGTCACTCTCCCTGAGCCGTGAGCTTTATCATACCTCTGCTTAAAGCTATGTATGGATCCTGCCTCCACTACATCACTTCCCAAACTATTCCACTTACTGACTTCTCTGTGGCTGAAGAAATACTTCCTAACATCCCTGTGATTCATCTGTGTCTTCAGCTTCCAACTGTGTCCCCTTGTTACTGTGTCCAATCTCTGGAACATCCTGTCTTTGTCCACCTTGTCAATTCCTCTCAGTATTTCGTATGTCGTTATCATGTCCCCCCTATCTCTCCTGTCCTCCAGTGTCGTCAGGTTGATTTCCCTTAACCTCTCCTCGTAGGACATACCTCTTAGCTCTGGGACTAGTCTTGTTGCAAACCTTTGCACTTTCTCTAGTTTCTTTACGTGCTTGGCTATGTGTGGGTTCCAAAACTGGTGCCGCATACTCCAATATGGGCCTAACGTACACGGTGTACAAAGGGGCCTGAATGATTCCTTATTAAGATGTCGGAATGCTGTTCTGAGGTTTGCTAGGCGCCCATATGCTGCAGCAGTTATTTGGTTGATGTGCGCTTCAGGAGATGTGCCTGGTGTTTATACTCACCCCAAGATCTTTTTCCTTGAGTGAGGTTTGTAGTCTCTGGCCCCCTAGACTGTACTCCGTCTGCGGTCTTCTTTGCCCTTCCCCAATCTTCATGACTTTGCACTTGGTGGGATTGAACTCCAGGAGCCAATTGCTGGACCAGGTCTGCAGCCTGTCCAGATCCCTTTGTAGTTCTGCCTGGTCTTCGATCGAGTGAATTCTTCTCATCAACTTCACGTCATCTGCAAACAGGGACACCTCAGAGTCTATTCCTTCCGTCATGTCGTTCACAAATACCAGAAACAGCACTGGTCCTAGGACTGACCCCTGTGGGACCCGCTGGTCACAGGTGCCCACTCTGACACCTTTGCCACGTACCATGACTCGCTGCTGTCTTCCTGTCAAGTATTCCCTGATCCATTGTAGTGCCTTCCCTGTTATCCCTGCTTGGTCCTCCAGTTTTTGCACCAATCTCTTGTGTGGAACTGTTTCAAACGCCTTCTTGCAGTCCAAGAAAATGCAATCCACCCACCCCTCTCTCTCTTGTCTTGCTGCTGTCACCATGTCATAGAACTCCAGTAGGTTTGTGACACAGGATTTCCCGTCCCTGAAACCATGTTGGCTGCTGTTGATGAGATCGTTCCTTTCTAGGTGTTCCACCACTCTTCTCCTGATAATCTTCTCCATGATTTTGCATACTATAACATGTCAGTGACACTGGTCTGTAGTTTAATGCTTCATGTCTTGTCTCCTTTTTTAAAGATTGGGACTACATTTGCTGTCTTCCATGCCTCAGGCAATCTCCCTGTTTCGATTTGATGTATGAATATTGTTGTTAGGGGTACACATAGTGTCTCTGCTCCCTCTCTCAATACCCATGGGGAGATGTTATCTGGCCCCATTGCCTTGAGGTATCTAGCTCACTCAGGGAAACCCCTTCACTTTTTTCCCCGGTTGTGGCACTGTTTCCAGCACATGGTGGGGTGCCCCCCCCCTCTCCCCCCCCCTTTCCGGGCCCCCTTTTTTCCCCCTGTGAACACTTCTTTGAAAAACTCTTGTTGATTTCCCCCACATACTTTACGGTCATTTCTTGTTGTCTCTCCTCCTTTTCCTTTTCCTTTTTCCTGAATTTCCTGGGCCCCTTTACTGTTGGGTTTTTCCCCCTGATTGGCTGACAAAATTTCGGACGATTTGGTTTCGCCCGCATGTCATTTTCATTTTTGGGCTTTGGGGGCCCTTTTTATCTGTGCTTTTCGTTTCTGGCTCTACGACTGCTCTTCTTTTTCTTGAGTCCCTTTTCCTTCTATATTTCTTTTCCCTTCCCTAAACACACTTTTTTTTGGCCCCCCCTGCAATTTGGGTAAAAACCCTGGGTCATCCCCAAGGGTTTTTTTATTATTCCCGTTACCCCTTTGGGGAAAAAACCCTCCTCAGCCCCCTTGCATTTTGTTTCTAAATATTTCCCTCATCTATTAAACTGGCTTCCCTGCCAGTTTCTCTTTTCCCCCTGAACCCCATTCCCGGAAAATTCCTCATTTCCAAAGTTCCCCCCTTTTTTGGGAGTTTGGCTTTAAATTCCCTCCTGGCCTTTTGCTTTTCCTCCACTTGTAGCTCTTCTGTGTATTCCCAAGCTTAAAAAAACCCCATGGGCACTGGCCCCAAGGGGTCTTTTTAATGTGAGTCCCCGATTTCTCACTTTCCCCAAGGTTAATACTAAATCCAGCCCTTTCTGGTTCAAAACCCCTCCTCTCTCTCTTGTTTTGTGTCCCTTACGTGTTGGTACATGAAGTTTTCCAGTACCCCTCCATCATCTTAGCCCCCCCATGTATCTTGGCCCCCATGGGGGTCCCAATTCTCCCCCAAACGTTTTTCCTTGTGGTTAAAGTCAAACCCCTGATCAGGGGTTTGCCCTGCATGCATGAACTGTTCTAGCCACTCTAGCCAGTGTGTCAACCATCGCTCTATTGCTCTCGTACGTACTCTTGCCTTGGCCTCCTGCTGTTCTGCGGTGGGTTATACATCACTGCTATTACCACCTTGGGACCTCCAGAGTGAAGCGTTCCCGCTATGTAATCACTTTCTTCTCCGCTGTCTCCACTCTCCAGCTCATCAAAATTCCAGCGATTTTTGATCAGCAATGCCACCCTCCACCCCCCCCTGTTCCCTCTGTCTTTCCTCAGGATTTGGTATCCCGTTGGAAAGATGGCATCTGTTATCATACCTGTAAGCTTGGTTTCTGTGAGAGCTATGATGTCCGGTGATGCTTCTTTGACTCTTTCATGCTACTCCTCCCACTTATTTGTTATTCCATCAGCGTTTGTGTACCATACCTTCCAGTTTCCTTTCCAACACTGTGGTTTGGGGGCCTGTGAGGGTGGGAGACCTGGTGGCATACTGTGGGATTCTATAGCTCGGTGTTGGGTGGGGCTGTGGGTATGGTGTAGTGTGTTTGGGGATGGTGTGATAGTTTTTGGGTTCGAAAATAGTTGTGTGTGTGCTTCCCCTTGCTTTTCTTTTTGCTCGACTGCCCTTCTGGTTCCACCCTTGCCCTTTTCCTAGCTCCTTTTCGCTTTTTTGCCCCTTCCCCAGCTGTGTCGTTCTGTTTGTTCTGCTCTGTCTAGGAACACCCTCTGTACCTTCCGGTATTTCAATCGGGGTTTTCTCTTGGAGGATCCTGTTCCGCATTTTTTTCCCCGTCTTGAGAATCAGCTTGTTTGGTCGGTTTTCCCCTTCGATACCCCCATTCTCTAAAAATTTTACAATCTGTCCACCTTCACCTTTTTCCGTGATTTTTTCTAAAATCTCCTTTCTTTCTATGCGGCCTTTCAGTGTGTGCCCTTTTCCTCCTCCCCTTAACCCAGGGAAAAAACCGATTTTCCCCTTTCCCCCTCCCATTGCCCACCCTTGTGCCCTTGGATCCTCCCTGTATGTGGTCTTTTTCCTTTTTTTTTCCAGTGGCTTTTGATACATGGTTGTGCCTCAGCATTTCTATCACCCTCCCCATCTGCAACCATGTTCTTCCCTTTCATCCTTGGTCCTTTGTTTTTTTTGTGTGTTGTGTGTGTTGTGTGTGTGTGTGTTTGTGTTTGTGTGTGCGTGCGGTGTTCGGCCATGTGCTAGTTTTGTGCGTGTATGAATGATGGAAAACCCCACAAGCTTCGTTTGCGGAAATGCGCAAATGAGGAAAAAAACAAGTGTTTGAAGTTAAAAAAAGTTTATTAGGAAAAGTACATTTTAAAAAACACTTACACAATTTTTAAAACAATTAACGATATTAAATTACCCAGAAAAACCCAAAAAAAAGTCAGTTTAAAGTATTATTTCCAGTGTGCGGCCTTGTAACTGAGTTTAGCAAATACTAACCAAATAACAAATAAAAATATTAAGTTTAATATTATTACAGTTGTGGTGGAGGTGGACAACATATTACACACCCAAAACTCACAACACACAATAAAACTTACAATGTATTTAAGCTGTTATTAAATACAAAAAGAACTTACCCTTTTAAAGAAATGAATTGTATGACATAAATAAACTCCCAAATTTTTTACTGAGTGGCCAGACCTTTGGGGGGGGAACTGGACGGTAGCTTGGCAGCGTTGGCTGACCTACTGTTCCAGGGTCTTGGGGGGGTGTTTTACTGGGAGCAGTCTTTTGTGTCCCTCCTGTAATTCCACCACCCGGGCAGTCTCTACCGTAGACCAGCTAGACAAGGCCTCCTTCTCATCTAGCTAGATCACTGAGGGTGGCTGAGCTGACTTCGGGATACATAACCTGGGGAAGGCTGAGACTGGAAGATATCCTAAGGGAAGTGAGGAAGGGGAGACATCCGGGGGCCCACGGATGGATTCCTAGATACATGAACCTGGGGAAGGTGAGTATACCTTGGGGAAGTGGGGAAGGGAGAAAATCTGAAGGCGGACAGATGGACTCCTAGACACATGGACCTGGGAAAGACGAGGATACTGGTTGCTGAGGCAGACCTTGGGGAAGTGGGGAAGGGAGAATATCTGAGGGGACACAGATGGACTCCTGGACACATGAACCTGGGGAAAGCGTCAAAAACACAGTAAGTGGGTGGGTGGACCTTAAAGACGAACCACTGGCCTCCAAGTGGCAAGGTCTGGTAACTCAGAGATAATTCTGAGGCTGACAGTGGTCGCAAAGTTTTTTCTTAATTCATGCATTACGGTTTGTGACACACTGGATACCTTTCTCGGATAATTGAAGTATCTTATGATATGCAAGGATACCATTTTTCAGATTATCATTATTATTATTATTATAATTATTATAATAGTAATAAAAATGAGTGTGAAACATAAGCCTGTAATTGGTCACACTACACAAGCATATATATACTTACCCCTCTGGGTTTTCTTCTGTTCGTTTTCATGTTCTTTCTCTTGTTTATTTCTGCTTATCTCCATGGGGAAGTGGAAAAGAATTCTTCCTCCGTAAACTATGCGTGTCGTAGGAGGCGACTAAATGCCTGGAGCAATAGGCTAGTAGCCCCTTCTCCTGTATAAACTACTAAAAGTAAGGAAAAGAAAAACTATAAAACTGGGATGTTTGAATGTACGTGGATGTAAGTGCGGATGATAAGAAAGAAATGATTGCTAATGTTATGAATGAAAAGAAGTTGGATGTCCTGGCCCTAAGCGAAACAAAGATGAAGGGGGTAGGGGAGTTTAAATTGGATTACGTGAGGAGAATCTGAGAGAGTTAGAGCTAAGGAAAGTGTAGCAATAATGTTGAAGGATCAGTTATGGAGAGAGAAGAGGGAATATAAATATATAAATTCAAGGATTATGTGGTTTAAAATAAGGATCGGATGTGAAAAGTGGATCATGTGAAAAGTGAAAAGTGGATCATAATAAGTGTGTGGATCATAATAAGTGTGTATGCATTAAGAGACAAAGGGTTTTTAATACTTGACGTGCAGTTGGAGTGTGAGCAAAGTAACATTTATGAAGGGATTCAGGGAAACCGGCAAGCGGGACTTGAGTCCTGGAGACGGGAAGTACAGTGTCTGCACTCTGAAGGAGGGGTGTTAATGTTGCAGTTTTATAACTGTAGTGTAACGCTCTCCTCTGGCAAGACAGTAATGGAGTGAATGATGAAAGTTTTTCTTTTTCGGGCCACCCTGCCTTGGTGGGCCACCCTGCCCTGGTGGGCCACCCTGCCTTGGTGGGAATCGGCCGATGTGTTAAAAAAAAAAATAGAAAGCAGCTCTTATGTTGCCAGAGAGAAAGATTTACACGAAGATTCTGTATTTCTTAGGCAATAAATTCCATGGTTACAAACATAACTAAAATTGTCTATGAAACATTAAGGGGACGAATTATATTAATGGAAAATAATTATACAATTATATCGAGGGAATACAATGATATAATTACATTAAGGGAATACAGTGATATAGTTATATTAAGGGAATACAATGATACAATACTTTCTGACTAAAGTGTAACTGTGGTGTCCACTCATCAAAACTTAATAATTGTTGCCAAAGATAATTCTGACATTGATGAAAAATGGGTTATCCACATTAATGTAATTATAGTCTATAAAAAAAGTACTATTTTATGTATGGCAGTGTTTGTAATTTTAATACGTGAACCAAGATTGGCGGAATTTTTGTTAATGAATGAGAGAAACGGGTGAATCTACAGTACATGAAATTGAAAGGAAAAAAAAATATGAGAAATTTGACCAAATGGACATCTGAAAATTTAAGAATATGAGGCAACAGTTTCTTAACAGAAAATACGATAAATCGTTAGAGGTAACTAAACTTGTCTAAATACGCCGGTTTGGCTTATCTGGCACGACATATATGCAATAAGATCACAGTATACAAGTGATATCGCAAGATGCAGGAACAGCCACTGTGAAAAGTAAAGTGAACTTTCAAGCGCTTTCTTGATTTCTCACATTGTCAAGGAACTATGAAAATAAAAGAATAGCAGAAGGTTAAACTTTAGGGTTAAACTTTAGCGAGATTAAACTTTAGGGTAAACATACAAACCTGAACGTTTTTTAATGATGCGGGTGAGGTGGTCCAGGACCTGTCAGACATAACTTATATTCTACCCAAGGTTTAAGATTTTAACTTGTCAAATATATCTTAAAATGTTCCCAAATTTTACTAATTATAAATGGGTCTAATTTTATAATCCTAAACTAATATTCCTATTAATTTGAAAGTTATTTTTAAGAAACTTGATTCTATTTTATTTCTCTCAACCATTGGTCTGTTGATACAACTTTTTGGCCTTTTTGAAAGTCAATTAGATGGTTAAAATCATTCAAATGAATAAACAATGCATTAGACTCTTGTCCAATTCTAATGTTATATTTATCTTGTTGTAATCTTAGTTTGACCTTAATATTAAGTTTGATCTTAATAAACTTTATCACATTGCTTATGGGGAATTCTTATAGACACAGCCGACAGCCTTTTTTGAGGGGAATTTTTAATCAAAAGTTTTTTATTACTGTATCAAGATTTTTAAATGCAACTTTAATTTTAAAATTCGTAAGTAGAGAAGGTATATTTCATGGTAATGGAGAACCAACATAATTTTAGTTGAATTAGGTTGTTTGTCTTTTTTCGAATTGTAAAAGGTATTTCTACGATTTTAAAAGATTTATCAGTAAAGTGAAGAACAAAAAGGCGAAAGACCGTGACTGGAACAATACACAAATAACCCACTACTATTACTACTACAATACCAGTTTTACCTCAGCTACTACTACTACTACTACTACTACTACACTACTACTACTACTACTACTACTACTACTACACCACTACTACAACTACTCTTCCCACCTCTCTTGTCGCGTCTCCGCCAGCTTGACTATACAGTATAGTGGCTTATACTCTCCTTTCTGTAAAGGTCACTTTGTAAATAGTCCAAGTCGGACCGAAACGTCGTCGTAAGCTAGTCTCTCCTATGTGCGGGTTATTTGTATATCAATTAAATGTTTTGGGTATTTTAGATCATTGAAGATTTTTTGATCTATAAACTCTGGGCTGTAAATACGCAAAGTTCTCAAAAATATTGATGATAATACAGATAGTTCAACTCTATCATGATGTGAAAAATTAGTTCCCTGATAATGTGAAATATCACGAAAGCTCTTGGAAGTTCACTATTCTTTTCACAGTGGTTGTCCCTTGCGCTCGCGCGCGCCACACACACACACACACACCACACACACACACACACACACACACACACACACACACACACACACACCACACACACATCATATATATATATACTAGTTCACACAAATTTTGTAGTATGAGTGTTGTTGTATGTGTGTGTGTGTCGTGTGTGTGTGTCGGATAGTCACACTAAGGCTCAAGTTGTGAACGATATTTTCAGTTAAAAATTCAATGATTTATGACCAGTAGTTTCCAATATCATTTATTATTCAGAAGAATTCACAAACATGTCTTCATTTTTTAGACTTTCATGAACTGTGTGATGGTTTTAACTGTTTCTCTCTGGAAAATTCTCTCCTTAAATAGGCTTTCGCCTAAGGATGGTTCCTCACTAGGAAAACCTCTTAAAGCCGAGCGGTTTATCTCCATTGCCCTCTTCGTCAGGCACCTGTGCTATGTGGACTCCATTTCATCATAACTCGGAGAGGGTTTGACGTCCTGTACTCCAAAACAAGTTCACCCAGGTCGAGTCCTCCATTCAATTCTCACTCAAACGAGAGGACGGCATTCACCAGCTCCTTGATGCTCTCACAGTCAAATCAAACCAAGTCTACGCTGTAACATCTCCATGAACCCACAACTCGATCTGCGCCACTTTCACGCAACAATGAACACCAAGACTGAAGATAGCGCGTCATAGGCTTTTCCCCCTGCGTGCTCACCGAACTCCATGAAAAATCTCTTTTCCTGGAAAAGTCTTTTTCTAACTATACTACCACTCGTCCATTTTCAGCAGAGATTGCAGATGCTTGTGGGTATATAAATCATCAGCTCAACTAGCGAGACACCAAGGAAAAGAAGAATACATAGCCCTCCTAACATTTCTCTTGTCAACATGTCTCCAGTATGAGTCTCCAGCACCAATCCACGTACCCACCACGGGAAGGAAAATCAGATAAGAGAAGTCAGTTAAATAATTCACAGAACTAATTTGATCGCGAAAGTATGAATTATAAGCAAGAACAGTAAGGTTAATTAGATTAGTAAAATACATTAGGTTGAAGAGTTTACGTAATAACGGTAGAATTACCGATAGATATTTAGGTAAAAAGACACGTGGTGCAATATCTTTGACATTTTATTGTGGCAACGTGTCGCTCTCCAGGAGTTTGATGAAGCTCCTGTGGAACAGGACTCTTCTCCAGCTGAGGGACTCACAAAATCAAATCTGTTCTTCGAGGGTGATGGACTGATTACATCGTCTTCACTTCTCTACTGCTCCTGCAACTTTCTGTACTCCGACTGAAGAACCCCAACTGTTGCCTATGCGTCTTTACTTACCAACATAAGAATATACTTGACAGATTCTTCTTCAACCTAAAACCAATAACAAAAACAATTACCCAACCCATTTTCATTGCTAACCCAAGAATAAGCTTTGAAAACACTATAACTCACGTGCAACTCCTACTCAAAATCCAGCCCCCCTCACTCATAACAAGAGATCAGCCTCATAGGAGATCTAAAACACAGCTGAAATGCTCCAAGAAACATGAAGGTTTTCCTTCTCATGTAGAACTACTCAGACGAACACTGCATATCTTACTACCAACTGAAGGAGACCCAATTTGCCCACTCTTCCATTTTATTTGTGTTTCCTTAAATATACTACCCTCCCTCTCCAGCTTCATCTGCTGGACCTGATGAAACTCACAGCGAATTTTTTTTCTTATAGTACAAGAATCGCTTATAACTTGCATTTTGTTCTGTTTGACCAAGGGTCTCTCGTAAGTTATGCGTCTCAGTTCTCTTAGGTAAATAGGATACAACTGTAACTAATGGAACAGTTTACTGTGGCATTAAGGTTTGCAAATGGTGTCCTTATTACCTAACATATTGTCATAATTCCTAGCAACATTGTATTGGTCATTTCTGGTTTCCATACTCAGAATTAAGGAGCTCAGTTTTGAGAGCCTGAAATTACGACATTAAGAGATTTAGACTGAGAGGAGATATCAAGGTTTTAACAAGGATTACGAAGCTGTCCCCCACACATCAGTATTGAAAAAAGGACACATGCGGTCTAATGTGACATTTTATATTGCGGCAACGTGGAAACATTGCCACGATAAATGTCACATTGTTGCAGCTGTGTCCTTTTATCTAACGTTTTGTCGTAATTTTACCATGCTGCTAGTATTATAAGAAGCAATATAATGCTGACAACTTGGATAAAAAAGCCACATAAATCCACAAACCTATGTTTCTTTGTGAAACTTGTCGCCTAGCGCAATAGGCATTTTAAAATCAATACAGAGGTGAATAAATACTGAAGACAGAGAGACAATGCAGAGGTAGTTTTTGAGTGTTCACTCCTCCCTCAGTTGAAACGTTTCAGAATCCTTCATTTGAACAGTACTCAGTTTCTCCGCCAAAAGCAAAGGCGAGACAAAGAACATTTGCACTAGAGCTGGATGCGAGTGCAACATCTCTGGTGTCGCAGCGCAGTAGTGGCACCTCAGTGAAAAGTTGGTCAACGCAAATTGCTGTTTATATGATGGAGTTGCGGAAATATCTTCTGTGCCAAATACCAGATGGTGGTAGTGGACTGTGGTGGTGGTGGTGGGGTGGTGGTGTGTGAATGTGGTGACGGAGGTGGTGGTAATGGTGTGATGAAGAGAGTGGTAGCACTGAAAGTGGCAGAGGGCATTGATAGATGCAGTTATGGTGTGGTGCAGTGTAGTTATGGTTTTAAATGTGATTGTGAGTTGTGGTGATGGTTGTTGTGATAGTGATCGTAATACTACAACCATTATCATATTAGTTGTGGTTGCTAATATAGCTATAGTTGGTAATTGTGGTGGTTAGAGCGTTGGTGGTTAGGTGGTTGAACAAGGCATCTATCTAGAAAACCTTTTCGATTCTGAGGTCAAAAATGTTTTCTAACAAATATGCCCTATGTTTTGCTCACTCGTCTTTATTATACCTCTTATTCTGTAACATTTACAAGTTTATACCGTGAAGGTGGCGGGTTTACACAGCAAGTAGTACTCACTATTTCTCCACAAAAAGTATCTCAGATCTCCCCTAAAGTTCCCTTAATCCTACATACGTTTTCAGATCTCTGACTAATGTTCTCAGATATCCCCGCTTCAACAACGTGCTACACATCTCCCTCTGAATAAACGCTGTCACATATCCCGTTAAACCAAACGTTATCCATCTCGCCGCGAAACCGTCTCAAGTCATCCAGAGCACAAAGCTTTCAAGTCTCACGCCAACAAACGTTTTAAGATTATCCGCAAAACACGTTTTCAACACTCTGGCTAAACGTTCCTCAATCATCAGCGAAAATACATTTCCTCCTCAGTTTTTCCTTGTTAAAAAACACACAAGGAGCACAGAATTTCCTGGGAAAGACTGTCTGGAAGATAAAATATTACACAGTCTGTTTTGGTGTTGACTTGAAACATCTTATAAAGGCAAAATTATTACTACTATTGCATGGTCTGAAAAGAAACATTTCTTCACACACATACACACAACACACAAACACTGGCAGTCTGCCAACACAGACAAGTCTCTATCATCTTCCATCAACTGACAGTATCATCTGCCATCACTGACCAGTATCATCTGTCCATCACTGACAGTCTATCATCTACCACACTAACAGTCTATCTTATCATCTGCCATCCACTGACAGTCCCTCTCCATCACCTGGATAGGCTGACCGTGTGGATCGCTACAGGAAAAAGTAAATGATATATCGAAAGAGCCAATAAAAAATGAAGGGAATGAAAGGTCGTTGGCAATACATAGATATAATAAAAGCTCTTTCCAAACAGATTGGAGGGGAACAGTAAAAAAAAAAATTAAATATGATCTAGGGAAATGTGTATAATGGCAGGGGAGAGATAACATGAAATAAGAGAGACACCTCTAGCAAAAAAAGAGCTCAAAGACTGAAAGAGCAAATGAAAATGGTGAATGTGAATATTTTGCCACAATTTCCTTTATGTACACTAGAGGTAATAAATAATGTCAACACAGGAGCAAAGGAATCACGAAGAAAACAAGGAGATCAAAGGCTCAAGAGTGATAAAAGAGACAGTAATGAAAAAGTGACAACAAGAAGCAGTCTTTACGAAAAACAATACGAGGAAAAAGAGACAGGTTCTCTCTTATCTACGGACTTGAAGGCTGACGGTAGATTAAGAAGCAACATGATTGACTTGAGGCTGACAGGTAGATAAAGAAGCAACAAGAACTGGCTTGAGGCTGACGGTAGATAAAGAAGCAAACATGACTGACTTGAGGCTGACGGTAGATTTAAGAGGCATCATGCTGACTTGAAGGCTGACGGGAAGATTAAAGGCAACATGACTGACTTGAGCTGACGTAGATCAAAAGCAACATGAGAGGAGAGACAACATGAGATAATATTGATCATTCAATTTGATTACGGAAGTGGAAAATATTCAGAAGATTAGGAATTACACTGGAAAAGCCCCGCTTGAATCAAAACTAACCGTTTGGCTATAACCCCTTTAAAAAGAGCTTGAGACAATTTTCTTATCTGAAGTACAAGCTAGTGTGTATATCTGGACTGAGACAGACTGGAAAAGGAAGGAACTATCGATGGAGCATGTAAAAAATGCTAGATGCTATAAAAGAAAGGAGAGGGGTTAAAAAGATGAAGGAACATCCAAAATCAAGAAATCTTTCAAGGCTCAATCCTATGTTTATCTCTCAGCTAGCCTAATTAAAGGTGTATCTTCTTTCACAGAACTACCAATAAGTTTTTCAACTTGATGCTGAAAACTATTAATTGTCAAGACAGAGAATGACATTCCAACATTTATGTTAATAAAATCAATCAATTAGAGCATGAAAACTTCTCTCTTGCAGTAAGACCATGAAAGTTCCTATATATACCTCGCTGTGTTCCTGTATTCTTTGTAACGTCATGACAAAGCTGATGGAGACCCAGACGTTGCCACAGTAACATGTTGTGAACATTTTATATAATCCTTATTCTTTCCTATCGTTGCAGTGCTACACATTTGTTGATATATCATGTTTTTCCTTAATCCCATTAATGATAAATTTCCTGAAATATTTGAAATGATATTCTCCATTACTAATGACTACCAGGCTAAGTGCAGGTCCTACTCATGTTCAACAACCCTTCTCTCTTATATACCTATAACTATGTTTTTAACATCTTCGTATACAATAGTTTCAATGAACCAACTAAGCAAATTGTTCACTCATATTTGAAAACTTTATTCCAGTAACATAGCTTTGGTAACTTTAGTAGATGGTAACTGTGGTAAAAGTGGAAGAGTAAAGAAATACTGAATAGACACAATAGAGATTGTTTAAAGTCTCTCTTTGTTTACAAGTGCATCTTTCTTGTCTCTTCTTCACATACACCTTTACTTCTCTCAACTGTCATGTCTCAAAATACTCTTAATTTAACATTTACCATCGATGTGTATGTGTCAGTGTAAGACATAAGTGTTGATGCTACTATCTTATCTATATTAAAAATGACATAGCAGCAAAAGCCGAGGCTGAAGACCAATTACCTGCACCACATCAGAAGAAAGCAACAATGAAAAAGTAATTTGTTGAGATTCTCTAAAATTAACACTCGCCAGGTCCCTCAACATTAGTTTTTTCGCTCTATTTGTGAATTTAGAATTTGTTTTATACTTCGAGCTGTTTGTTTTTATTTCCTCATAACGGAGTATTGTTTTTTTTCTATTAAACGACCATGACTGTTGTTCTGTGGTTCATTGAATACTTGGTTTAATGTTCGCCTGGAGATTTACAGTGTCCTTAATGGCTTGACACTGTCCTTGCATATTTTAGTAATCGTCAGCAAGAAGAAGACACGGGTTCTATGGTTTACATGTCTGTGTCAGACATGAAGAAATGCGGAAAAGGATGGGAAGAAATTACTGTACCTTGTGGAACCAGAGAGTTTTCCCACTATAGCCGCCTGGGACTGCTTTATTACACTTTGTCTTCTGGTTGGTTAGGAAAGTTATAGATCCCATCTACCTACTTTGTTTCTGTTATTCTTTATCACGCATTTTGTAATGCTATTACACCAAGATCCCAATTGTTTTAAGATTGCTGCCAGTTGTGTGTAATGTGTATACACATCTGGCATTTTGTTTGTTCTCCCTTCATCCAGTTTCATATCATAGTGGTCCCCAGTTCTTTGTGAGTGGCAGGAGCCACTGCTATAAATGTAATCTACCGCTGGGTAGGCAATTATTGAGAGTCCAGGTGGTTGGGCGATCTTGCTTCTTAAACCCCTTTCGAAGAGATTTTATGTGGAAAGTTAGTGCAATCGTCTGTATCTTTGTTATGCTTTACTGCCACCTTTGTGGACTGGGACCTACAACCCTTTGTTAATGTTGGTGAGAATGACCCCCGTTCTAGCTCCCTCTCAATAAGCCTCTGCCATTCCTTCCGTCTTCTAACCGTCTCCAGTTATCATTCTTTGTATTGGATTTTATGAATCCTCTAATTGACTAAAATATTCATAATAAAATAACCGAACATGTTCCACATTTCTAAGCAAGTAATTATCGGTAGTTAAATATTAATATTACAACTACACACTAAAACAAAGCTATCATGCACGACACACAAAACAAAGCTATCAGCACGACACAACTAAATCAAAGCCTATCAGCACGACACACTAAACAATGCAATCAGCAAGACACACTAAACAATGCTATCAGCACGACACACTAAACAAAGCTATCAGCACGACAACTAAACAAAGCTATCAAAGCAACGACACACTAAACAAAGCTCTCAGACACGACACACTAAAACAAAGCTATCAGCACGACACACTAAACAAAGCTATCACCATCGACACACTAACAACAAAGCTATGCAGCACGACACACTAAACAAGCTATCAACACGACACACTAAAATAAAGGCTATCAGCACGAACACACTAACAAAGCTATCAGCCCACGACACACTAAACAAAGCTAATCACACGACACATTAAACCAAAGCTATCAGCACGACACTATAAACAATGCATCACCACGACACACTAAACAGAAGCTACAGCACGACACACATAAACAAACTATCAGCACGAACACACTAAATAAAGCTATCACCACACACAACTAAACAAAGCTATCAGCACGACACACTAAACAAAGAAATCAGCACGAACACACTAAACAAAGCTATCAGCACGACACCTAAACAAAGCACCAGCACGACACACTAAACAATGCTAACAAGCACGACACACTAAACAAAGCTATCAGCACGACAACACTAAACAAAAAATCCTATCAGCACGACACACGTACACAAAGCTATCAGCACGACGGACACTACACAAAGCTATCAGCACAGACACACTACACAAAGCTATCAGCACGGCACACTAAACAAAGCCTAACCAGCACGACACCACATACACAAAGCATCAGCACGACACACTACACAAAAGCAATTCAGCAGGCGATACACTACACAAAGCTATCAGCATGGCGACACTCTTCACAAAGCTATCAGCACGACACTCTTCACAAAGCTATCAGCACGACACACTACACCAAAGCTATCAGCACGACACACTACACAAAGCTTCACACGACACACTACCACAAAGCTATACAGCACGACACACTACACAAAGCTACAGAGGGGGGGGGGGGGGCGACACACCTACACAAGCTATCAGCACGACAACAATACACAAAGCTATCACACGACACACTACAACAAAGCTATCAGCGCGATACACTACACAAAGCTATCAGCACGACACACTACACAAAGCTATCAGCACGACACACTACACAAATCTATCAGCACGATATACTACACAAAGCTATCAGCACGACACACTACACAAAGCTATCAGCACATACATTAACACAAAGCTATCAGCCGATACCCCCACACTTTACAACCAAAATGCTATCAGCACGAACACACTACATAAAGCTCATCAGCAACGGCACACTAAACCATAGCTATCAGCACGACCACACTTCACAAAAGCTATCAGCACGGCACACTAACCAAAGCTATCAGCACGACACATTAACAAAGCTACAGCACATAAAACACTACACAAAGCTATCAGCACGACACACTACACAAAGCTATCAGCACGATACACTACACAAAGCTATCAGCACGATACACTACACAAAGCTATCAGCACGACACACTACACAAAGCTATCAGCACGGCACACTAAACAAAGCTATCAGCACGACACATTAAACAAAGCTATCAGCACGATACACTACACAAAGCTATCAGCACGACACACTACACAAAGCTATCAGCACGACAAACTACACAAACTATCCTCACGATCACTACACACAAGCTATCTAGCACGATACACTACACAAAGCTATCAGCACGACACACTACAACACAAGCTATCAGCACGCACACTAAACAAAAGCTATCAGCACGACACATTAAACAAGGGCTATCAGCACGATACACAACACAAGCTATCATACGACACACTACACAAAGCTAATCCCAACGACACCACACACAAAGCTATCAGCACGACACAACTACAACAAAGCTATCAGCTACACACACTAAACAAAGCTATCACACGACAACACTACACAAAGTTATCAGCACGACACACTACACAAAGCTACAGCACGACACACTACACAAAGCTTATCAGCACGACACATTGAACAAAGCTATCAGCAACGGCACACTAAACAAAGCTATCAGGTCGAACAACATTAACAAAGCTATCAGCACGACACACTACACCAAAGCTATCAGCAAGATACACTACAAAAGCTATCAGCCACGACACACTACACAAAGCTAATCAGCATCGACACACGTATACACAAAGCTATCAGCCAACGACCACACTACACCAAGCTATCAGCCACGACACACTGGGAGGCGGGGGGGCAAGCTATCAGCACGACAATTGAACAAGCTAATCACACGGCACACTAAACAAAGCTAGCGAGTACGACACATAAACACAGTTATCAGCACGACACACTACACAAAGCTATCAGAACGACACATTAAAACAAAGCTACAGCACGACATATTAAACAAAGCTATCCAGCAACGACACACAACAACAAAGCTATCAGCTCCGAACCACACTACACCAAAGCCTATCAGCACGACACACTACACAAATCTATCAGCAGACACTTGAAACAAAGCTATCACACGGGCACACTAACAAACTATCAGTAACGACACATTAAACAAAGCTATCAGCACGACACACTACACAAAGCTATCAGCACGACACATTAAACAAAGCTATCAGCACGACACATTAAACAAAGCTATGCAGCACGACACACTCACAAAGCTATCAGCACGACACACTACACAAAGTTATCAGCACGACACACTAACAAGCTATCAGCACGACACACTATCAAAACTATCAGCACGACACACTACACAAAGCTATCAGCCGATACACTACATAAAAGCTATCCAGCACGATACACTACACAAAGCTATCAGCACGACACACTACAACAAAGCTAATCAGCACGGCACACTAAACAAGCTATCAGCACGACACCATTAAACAAAGCTATCACATCGATACACAACTCAAAGCTTATCAGCCGACACACTACACAAAGCTATCAGACGACACACTACAACAAAGCTATCAGCACGACACACTACACAAAGCTATCAGCAACGACACAGCTAAACAAAGCATCACAGCACGACACACACACAAAGCTTATCAAGCACGACACACTACACAAAGCTATCAGCACAGACACACTACACAAAGCTATCAGTCACGACACATTGTAACAAAGCTAATCACACGGCAAACACTAAACAAACTATCAGACGACACATAAACAAAGCTATCAGCAACGACACACTACACAAAGCATCAGCTCACGATACATACACAAAGCATCAGCACGACACACTACACAAAGCTAAGCACGACACACTACACAAAGCTATCAGCACGAACACACTAATCACAAAGCTATCAGCACGACACACTACACAAAGCTATCAGCACGACACAATTGAACAAAGCTATCAGCAAGCGGCACACTAAACAAAGGCTACCAGTACGACACATTAAACAAAGTTATCAGCACACACACTACACAAAGCTAATCAAGCAGCGACACATTAAACAAAGCTATAATCACACACATTAAACAAAGCTATCAGCACAACGACACACTACACAAAAGCTCTCAGCACGACACACTACAGGCTACACAAAGCTATCAGCACGACAACATTGAACAAAAGCTATCAAGCACGGCACACTAAACAAAGCTATCATAACGACACAATAAAACAAAGCTATCAGCACGACACACTACACAAAGCTATCAGCACGAACACATTTAAACAAAGCTATCAGGCACGACACATAAACAAGCTATCAGCAACGACACACTCACAAAGCTATCAGCACGACACACTACACAAAGTTATCAGCACGACACACTACACAAAGCTATCAGCCACTACACACTACACAAAGCTACCCAGCAACAACGACACACTACACAAAGCTATCAGCACACACACTCCATCACAAAAAGCTATCAGCACGACACACAACACAAAGCTGTCACACGAACAACACTAAACAAAGCTATCAGCACGACACCACTACACAAAGCGATCAGACACGACACACTACACAAAGCAATCTACACTGACACCCTACACAAAGCTATCCAGCACGACACACTAAACAAAGCTATCAGCACGACACACTACAACAAAGCTCTCAGCACGACTACACACTACACAAAGCTACCAGCACGACACACTACACAAAGCTAATCACACGACATATTAAAACAAAGCTATCATGCCCGACACACTAAACAAAAGCTCTATGAGCACGAAACACTACACAAAGCTATCACACGACACACTACACAAAGCTATCAGCACGACATATTAAACAAAGCTATCAGCACGACACACTAAACAAGCTATCGCACGACACACTACACAAAGCTATCAGCACGGCACACTACACAAAGCTATCAGCACGACACAACTGACACAAAGCTATCAGTCAAGACACACTAACATCAAAGCTATCAGCACGATACACTACACAAAGCTATCACACGACACACTACACCAAAAGCTATCAGCACCGCCACACTACACAAAGCTATCACACACACACTACACAAAGCTATCAGCACGTTACACTACACAAGCTATCACACGATACACTACACAAAAGCTATCAGCACACACACAACCACAAAGCTATCAGCACGACACACTACACAAAGCTATCAGCAGGACAACACACACAAAGCTATCAGCACAGACACACAACAACAAAGCTAACAGCAACGACAACACTACACAAAGCTAATCAGCACGATACACTACACAAAGCTATCAGCACGACCACACTACACAAAGCTATCAGCAACGATAACACTACCACAAAGCTATCAGCACGACACACCTACACAAAGCTATCAGCACGCACACTACACAAAGCTATCAGCAACGACACACACACAAGCTATTCAGCACGACACCTACACAAAGCTATCAGCACGACACACTACACAAAGCTATCACAACGATACATACAATAAGCTATCAGCACAAATCAACACTACACAAAGCTATCACACAAGACACACAACACAAATCTAATCAGCACGATACACTACACCAAGCTACAGCAATACGACACACTACGAACAAAGCTATCTGCACGACACACTACACAAAGCTATCCAGCACGACACACTACACAAAGCTATCAGCAGAACAACTACTACACAAAGCTACAGCACGACACACTCCAAAGCTATACCGCACGTCACAATAAATAACATAAAACTACTACACAACAAACAAAAGTCACCACACACACTACACACCTAATGTCATAAGATATTTCACTCTAGGACACGGACTCTCATAAACCAACACCTTCACTATACTACAGTGACACTGTCTTGGTCTTATGATAGAACACGTTCACTATACTACAGTTGACATTGTTCTTGGTCTTATATAGAACATCGTTCACTAACTACAGTGCACACATTGTCTTGGTCTTATGATAGAACACCTTTCACTATACTACAGTGACACTGTCATGGTCATATGATAGAACACGTTCACTATACTACGTGACACTGTCTTGGTCTTATGATAGAACAGAGGGGGGGGGGGGGACAGTTTCAACTATACTAAAGTGACATTGTCTAGGTCTTATGATAGAACACTTCACTATACTAACAGTGACACTGTCTTGGACTTATGATAGAACACGTTCACTATACTACAGTGACACTGTCTTGGTCTTATGAAAGAAAAACGTTATCACTATACTACAGTGACATTTGTCTTGGTCTTATGATAGAACACGTTCACTATAACACATTGACACTGTCTTGGTCCTTATGATAGAACACTACACGTTCATCTATACTACAGTGACACTGTCCTTGTCTTATGATAGAACACGTTCACTATACTAAAGTGACACTGTCTTGGTCTTATGATAGAACAACACGTTCACTATACTACAGTTGACATTGTCTTGGTCCTTATGATAACACGTTTCACTATACTACAGTTACACTGTCCTTGGTCCTTATGATAGAACACACGTTCACTATACGACAGTGACACTGTCTTGGTCTTATGATAGAAACAGTTCACTATACTACAGTGACATTGTCCTTGGTCTTATGTAGAAAACGGTCACTAACACTACAAGTGACACTGTCCCTGGTCTTATGATAGAACACGTTTTCACTATACTGACCGTGACACTGTCCTGGTCTTATGGATAGAACACGTTCACTATACTATAGTGACACGTCTGGTCTATGATTGAACAGCGGTTCACTATACCACAGTGACACTGTCCTGGTCATTATGATAGAAACACGTTCACTATACTACAGTGGACACTGTCTTGGTCTTATGATAGAACACGTTCAACATAGGCTACAGTGACACTGTCTTGTCTTATGATATAACAACGTTCACTATACTACAGTGACAACAGTCTTGGTCTTATGAAAGAACACGTTCACTATACTACAGTGACACTGTCTTGGGTCTTAAGAATAGAACGCGTTCACTAAACTTCAGTGACACTGGTCTTGGTCTTATGATAGAACACGTTCACTATACTACAGTGACATTGTCCTTGGTCTTATGATAGAACAACGTTTCACTATAACTACAGTGACATTGTCTTGGTCTCATGATAAACACGTTCACTATCCTAACTAGTGACACTGTCATGGTCTTTATGATATGACACGTTCACTTATACTACAGTGACACTGTCTTGGTCTTATGATAAGAACAACGTTCATTAAACACAGTGACACTGTCTTGGTCTTATGAATAGAACACGTTCACTATACTAACAGTGACATTGTCCTTGGGTCTTATGATAGAACACGTTCACTATAACTACAGTGACACTGTCATGGTCTTATATAGAACACCGTTCACTATACTACAGTTGACACTGTCTTGGTCTTATATAGAACCGTTCACTATACTACAGGACATTGTCTTGGTCTTATGACAGTAACACGTTCACTATATACTACAGAGACATTGTCTTGGTCTTATGATAGACACTTCACTTACTATAGTGACACAGTCCTTGGTCTTATGATAGAACACGTTCACTATACTACAGTGACATTGTCTTGGTCTTATGATAGAACGCGTTCACTATACCCACAGTGACACTGTCTGGTCTTAATGATAGAACACGTTTCACTATACTACAGTGACATTGTCTTGTCTTATGATAGAACACGTTTCACTAACTACAGTGACACTGTCTTGGACCTTATGATAGAACACGTTTCACTATACTACATGACACTGTCTGGTCTATGATAGAACACGTTCCACTATACAACAGTGACATTGTCTTGGTCTTATGATAGACCCTTCACTATACTACAGTGACACTGTCTTGGTCTTATGATAGAACACGTTCACTATATACAAGTGACACTGTCTTGGTCTTATGATAGAACACGTTCACATACTAAAGTGAACTGTCTTGGTCCTTAAGGGGGGGGGATAGAACACGGTCAACTATACTACATGACATTGGTCTTGGTCTTATGATAGAACACGTTCACTAATAACTACAGTGAACACTGTCTTGGCTTATGATAGAACACGTTCACTATACTACAGTGGACACAGACTGTCTTGGTCTTTGATAGAACCACGTTCAACTATACTAACAGTGACATTGTCTTGGTCTTAAGATAGAACACGTTCACTAACTACAGTGACACTGTCTTGGTCTTAGTGATAGAACACGTTCATCGTTACTACAGTGGACACTGTCTGGTCATTATGATAGAACACGTTTCATATACTACAGTGACAGTGCTTGTCTTATGATAGACAACAAACGTTCACTCATTACACAGTGACATTGTCTTGGTCTTATATAGAACACGTTCACTATACTACAGTGACATTGTCTTGGTCTATGATAGAACACGTTTCACTTATACTACAGTGACCACTGTCTTGTCTTATGATAGAACTCGTTCACTATACTACAGATGACCATTGTCTTGGTCTTATGATAGAACTCGTTTCACTATACTACAGTGACACTGTCTTGGTCTTATGATTAGAACACGTTCACTATAACTACAGTGACCACTGTCCTTGATCTTATGATAGAACACGTTCACTATACTACAGAGACACTGTCCTTGGTCTTATGATAGAACACTTCACTATACTACCAGTGACACTGTCCTGGTCTTATGATAGAACACGTTTCACTATACTACAGTGACACTGTCCTGGTCCTTATGATAGAACACGTTCACTATACTACAGTGACACTCTGCCCTGGTTCTTTATGATAGAACACGTTCACTATACTACATGACACGTTCCCCTGGTCTTATGATAGAAACCGCGTTTCACTAACTACAGTGACACTGTCCTGGTCTTATGATAAACAGTTCACTATACTACAGTGACTGTCTGGGTCCTTATGATAGAACACGTTCACTATACTACAAGTGACACTGTCTTGTCTTTATAGAACATCGTTCACTATAGCTACATGACACTGTCCTGGTCTATGATAGGAACACGTTTCACTATACTACAGTGACACTGTCCTGGTCTATGATAGAACACGTTCACTATAACTATAGTGACAACTGCCTGGTCTTATGATAGAACAAGTTCACTATACCACAGTGACCTGTCCTGTCCCCTCTTAATATAGAACACGTTTCACTATACTACAGTGACACTGTCTTGGTCCTTATGATAAACAACGTTCCACTATAACTACAGTGACACTGTCTTGGTCCTTATGAATAACACGGTCACTTAATATACAGTGACACATGTCCTTGGTCTTTATGATAGAACACGTGCACTATACTACAATGACACTGTCTTGGTCTTAATGATAGAAACTCGTTCACTATACTACAGTGACACTGTCTTGTCTTATGAAGAACACGTTCAACTATACTAACAGTGACATTGTCTTGGTCTTATGATAGAACACTTCACTATACTACAGTGAAATTGTCCTTGACTTATGATAGAACACCCGTTCACTATACTACAGTGACACTTTCATGGTCTTATGATAGAACACGATCACTATACTACAGTGACACTGTCTTGGTCTTATGATAGAACACGTTCACTATACTACAGTGACACTGTCTTGGTCTTATGATAAACACGTTCACTATACTACGTGACATTGTCCTTGGTCTATGATAGAACCCGTTCTCTATACTACAGTGACACTGTTCCATGGTCTTATGGATAGAACACGTTCAACTATACTACAGTGACACTGTCTTGTCTTATATAGAACAACGTTTCACTATACTACAGTGACATTGTCCTTTGGTCTTGATGACAGAACACGTTCACTATACTACAGAGACAATTGTCGTGGTCATATGATAGAAACACGTTCCACTATAGCTATAGTGACACTGTCCCCCCTTGGTCTTAAGATAGAACCACGTTCACTATACTACAGTGACATTGTCTTGGTCTTATATAGAACGCGCTCACTATACTACAGTGAGAAGATGGCGGTGCCAGGAAGGCTCGGACGACCCCCGCAACTCAACTAGGTGAGTACAACTAGGAGAGTACACAACACACACATATATATAATTTATATATTATGCGTGTGTGTGTGTCTGTGTGTGTGTGTGTGTGTGTGTACTCACCTATTTGGTACTCACCTATTTGTGGTGCAGGGGTCGAGTCCTAGCTCCTGGCCCCCGCCTCTTCACACGGTTGCTTAACCTAAAGGCCCCTCTCTCATCCCCGCTCCATGAGCTTTTATCAAACACGTCTTAAAACTGTTATGGTTCCTGCCTCCACTACGTCATTTTCCTAGGCTATTCCCCTGTGTGTGGTGTGTGTGTGTGTGGTGTCGGATAAGACCATTAGGCTTCAAGTTTTGAACGATATTTTCAGTATAAAAATCAATATATTAGTGACCATATTCCAATATCATTTTTATCAGAAGAATTCACTAAACGTATCTTGAATTTTTAGACCGCATGGAACTTGGAATGGTTTTAAAACTGTTTCTCTCTGAAAATTCTCATCCTTAAATAGGCTTTCCGGCTAAGGATGGTTCCTCGACTAGGAAAACCTCTTTAAAGCCGGAGCAGGTTTATCTCCATTGTCCCCTCTTCAGTCAGGCACCTTTGCTATGTGACTCCCATTCTCATCCATAACTCCGAGAGGGGTTTGAAGTACCCGTTACTCAAAACAAGTTCACCCAGGACGAGTCCCTCCATTCAGTTCCTCACTCACAAACAGGAGATTGAACGGCATTCACACAGCTCCTTGATGCTCTCACAGTCCAAATCAAACCAAGTCTAACGCGTAACATCTACTCCATGAACCCACAACTCGATCTGCGCCACTATCACGCAACAATGAACACCAAGACTGAAGATAGCGCGTCATAGGCTTTTCCCCCTGCGTGCTCACCGAACTCCATGAAAAATCTCTTTTCCTGGAAAAGTCTTTTTCTAACTATACTACCACTCGTCCATTTTCAGCAGAGATTGCAGATGCTTGTGGGTATATAAATCATCAGCTCAACTAGCGAGACACCAAGGAAAAGAAGAATACATAGCCCTCCTAACATTTCTCTTGTCAACATGTCTCCAGTATGAGTCTCCAGCACCAATCCACGTACCCACCACGGGAAGGAAAATCAGATAAGAGAAGTCAGTTAAATAATTCACAGAACTAATTTGATCGCGAAAGTATGAATTATAAGCAAGAACAGTAAGGTTAATTAGATTAGTAAAATACATTAGGTTGAAGAGTTTACGTAATAACGGTAGAATTACCGATAGATATTTAGGTAAAAAGACACGTGGTGCAATATCTTTGACATTTTATTGTGGCAACGTGTCGCTCTCCAGGAGTTTGATGAAGCTCCTGTGGAACAGGACTCTTCTCCAGCTGAGGGACTCACAAAATCAAATCTGTTCTTCGAGGGTGATGGACTGATTACATCGTCTTCACTTCTCTACTGCTCCTGCAACTTTCTGTACTCCGACTGAAGAACCCCAACTGTTGCCTATGCGTCTTTACTTACCAACATAAGAATATACTTGACAGATTCTTCTTCAACCTAAAACCAATAACAAAAACAATTACCCAACCCATTTTCATTGCTAACCCAAGAATAAGCTTTGAAAACACTATAACTCACGTGCAACTCCTACTCAAAATCCAGCCCCCCTCACTCATAACAAGAGATCAGCCTCATAGGAGATCTAAAACACAGCTGAAATGCTCCAAGAAACATGAAGGTTTTCCTTCTCATGTAGAACTACTCAGACGAACACTGCATATCTTACTACCAACTGAAGGAGACCCAATTTGCCCACTCTTCCATTTTATTTGTGTTTCCTTAAATATACTACCCTCCCTCTCCAGCTTCATCTGCTGGACCTGATGAAACTCACAGCGAATTTTTTTTCTTATAGTACAAGAATCGCTTATAACTTGCATTTTGTTCTGTTTGACCAAGGGTCTCTCGTAAGTTATGCGTCTCAGTTCTCTTAGGTAAATAGGATACAACTGTAACTAATGGAACAGTTTACTGTGGCATTAAGGTTTGCAAATGGTGTCCTTATTACCTAACATATTGTCATAATTCCTAGCAACATTGTATTGGTCATTTCTGGTTTCCATACTCAGAATTAAGGAGCTCAGTTTTGAGAGCCTGAAATTACGACATTAAGAGATTTAGACTGAGAGGAGATATCAAGGTTTTAACAAGGATTACGAAGCTGTCCCCCACACATCAGTATTGAAAAAAGGACACATGCGGTCTAATGTGACATTTTATATTGCGGCAACGTGGAAACATTGCCACGATAAATGTCACATTGTTGCAGCTGTGTCCTTTTATCTAACGTTTTGTCGTAATTTTACCATGCTGCTAGTATTATAAGAAGCAATATAATGCTGACAACTTGGATAAAAAAGCCACATAAATCCACAAACCTATGTTTCTTTGTGAAACTTGTCGCCTAGCGCAATAGGCATTTTAAAATCAATACAGAGGTGAATAAATACTGAAGACAGAGAGACAATGCAGAGGTAGTTTTTGAGTGTTCACTCCTCCCTCAGTTGAAACGTTTCAGAATCCTTCATTTGAACAGTACTCAGTTTCTCCGCCAAAAGCAAAGGCGAGACAAAGAACATTTGCACTAGAGCTGGATGCGAGTGCAACATCTCTGGTGTCGCAGCGCAGTAGTGGCACCTCAGTGAAAAGTTGGTCAACGCAAATTGCTGTTTATATGATGGAGTTGCGGAAATATCTTCTGTGCCAAATACCAGATGGTGGTAGTGGACTGTGGTGGTGGTGGTGGGGTGGTGGTGTGTGAATGTGGTGACGGAGGTGGTGGTAATGGTGTGATGAAGAGAGTGGTAGCACTGAAAGTGGCAGAGGGCATTGATAGATGCAGTTATGGTGTGGTGCAGTGTAGTTATGGTTTTAAATGTGATTGTGAGTTGTGGTGATGGTTGTTGTGATAGTGATCGTAATACTACAACCATTATCATATTAGTTGTGGTTGCTAATATAGCTATAGTTGGTAATTGTGGTGGTTAGAGCGTTGGTGGTTAGGTGGTTGAACAAGGCATCTATCTAGAAAACCTTTTCGATTCTGAGGTCAAAAATGTTTTCTAACAAATATGCCCTATGTTTTGCTCACTCGTCTTTATTATACCTCTTATTCTGTAACATTTACAAGTTTATACCGTGAAGGTGGCGGGTTTACACAGCAAGTAGTACTCACTATTTCTCCACAAAAAGTATCTCAGATCTCCCCTAAAGTTCCCTTAATCCTACATACGTTTTCAGATCTCTGACTAATGTTCTCAGATATCCCCGCTTCAACAACGTGCTACACATCTCCCTCTGAATAAACGCTGTCACATATCCCGTTAAACCAAACGTTATCCATCTCGCCGCGAAACCGTCTCAAGTCATCCAGAGCACAAAGCTTTCAAGTCTCACGCCAACAAACGTTTTAAGATTATCCGCAAAACACGTTTTCAACACTCTGGCTAAACGTTCCTCAATCATCAGCGAAAATACATTTCCTCCTCAGTTTTTCCTTGTTAAAAAACACACAAGGAGCACAGAATTTCCTGGGAAAGACTGTCTGGAAGATAAAATATTACACAGTCTGTTTTGGTGTTGACTTGAAACATCTTATAAAGGCAAAATTATTACTACTATTGCATGGTCTGAAAAGAAACATTTCTTCACACACATACACACAACACACAAACACTGGCAGTCTGCCAACACAGACAAGTCTCTATCATCTTCCATCAACTGACAGTATCATCTGCCATCACTGACCAGTATCATCTGTCCATCACTGACAGTCTATCATCTACCACACTAACAGTCTATCTTATCATCTGCCATCCACTGACAGTCCCTCTCCATCACCTGGATAGGCTGACCGTGTGGATCGCTACAGGAAAAAGTAAATGATATATCGAAAGAGCCAATAAAAAATGAAGGGAATGAAAGGTCGTTGGCAATACATAGATATAATAAAAGCTCTTTCCAAACAGATTGGAGGGGAACAGTAAAAAAAAAAATTAAATATGATCTAGGGACACACATACATACACATACACACATACACAAACACACAAAGACGGGATTTCCCCAGGGGGGGGACACAGAACAAAGGTCAAAATTTGGAAGTTGAAGACACAGATGAGTCAGAGAGATATTAGGAAGATTTTCTTCAGTCTAGAGTTGCCGGGCAGTGGAAAGCCTAGAAAGTGACGTATGGGGAGGAACCATACAATTTTTAAGACAGGTTTATAAAGCTCGGGGAGCGGGAGAGGGGGGGCCCAGTAGAAACCCAGGAAGAGGGGGGGGCCAGACTAGACTCCCCCCTGCAACCACAAAGGTAAAAAAAATGGTAAAAAAAATACAACAAACAAACAAAACCCACACACACACACACACACACACACACACACACAAAAATAACCTAACACATTACCATAAATCCCCCCCAACATACACATACATTTTTATGATAACTGAAGCAGCTAAACATCCCACCGGGTTTAAAAACAAAATGGCTAAAAAGGGGGACAAAAGGGCGGGGAACCGATGAGGGCGGTTTGGAAAAGAAAAAAGGGGAGAACGACTCAAGAAAAAAAGGGAACAAAATGGGAAAAAAAAGGGTTAAACCCTTTTGCAGAGACAAGAAGGGAATCACGAGCTTAGTAGCTGGGCAAGATACAAGATTGGAGAAGAAAAGGGTTGCTGAAGCAGATCAAAGATGAGGTCCAAAAGGACAAGATACGAAAAGGGGAAAAATCAACACACGAGGGATGAAGAGGGTTGGAGATAACATCTTTTGCAGCAGAAATATCAGGCCATCAGGATTGGGGAATAATTGGGGGAAACACAAAGGAGAGCTTAAATCAGACCCCAGAATACGAGGGAAAAAAATAGAAAGAAGGGAGAGGTAAATAATTTTTCCCAGGTTTCGGAGGCTGAAGGCGACCAGTGAAAAAACTTTTGGAAAAAACAAGATTAGGAATATCATTGCAATAACGGAAGAGGGACATACTGGGAAAAAAATTTTTTCACAGACTTGGGGGATTCGAGGAAAAAAAATCGCCATCGATTGACATTCAAGACAGTTTGGGGTAGGGAACAGGAACAAAAAAACAAAAACCACGTTAAAGGACTCCCAGATTATCAAAAAGTGTTCCTCAATCAGACAACACAAAGGAAAGGGAACAACGAAATGAAGCAAAAAAAAACCAGGGGAAAAGAAAAGAGACAGACGGGCAACGACAAAAGGGAAACTCACTTTGGGGAAACAAACAAAATGCTTACAAAACCTCTAACCCGCCCCACCACTATCAACCAAACACAGTAAAAGAAACGAACCTCCATTGCCACCACCCACAAGCAAAATTTCCACATTCACAGCAGCTTCCTAAATTGTCCCTGCCCCCCCACCTCACCTTCCTTTCCCATCTCCCAAAATACATAAGGGAAAAGGGAACAAAAGGTATTGACATCAATGTAGAGGAATAACAAATAAATGAAAGGGGGCAAGAACGCATCTTTGATGATACCTACTCATAGCTTTAAAACAAGACAAAATTTACGGATGATAACAAAGCAATTTTTCAAACCCGGATATCAAAATTTTAGGAAAGACAGAGAGAACAGAGGAGGGGGGGGAGTACATTTCCATAAAAAAACCCTGGAGTTTTGAGGAATGGGAGGTGGGAAAAAAGGGAAACAAAGACTTCATTTAGAACACTTCAACTGGGTTCCAAAGGGGAGAACATGATTATAACCCACCACTTAACAGCAGGGGAAAAAGAAAAAATAATGTCACAAAGGCATGGTGGTACACTACTGAAGTGGCAGGAGGCTCTATGGGGGGAAAAAATTCTTAAAGGGGGGATTTCAATCATAAAGTTTGACTGGGAAAACCAAACCACAGGGGGGCCAAAACATGGAAGGGTAAGATGTTGGAGACTGTTTGGAAACTTTTGCAAACATTTAGGGGTACAACCCGAGAGAAGGAAGGGGCTGCAGCGGCTGGATCCATATTCACCTTTAATATTTTAGACATAAGGGGTATCACCCCGAAAAGACCCTTCTCAGGGTCTGATTCCTAGTTTTGAAATCTTGTGATTAACATGGGAAGCAGGCCCACGAAACAAAGACCAAAACCCAAAATTCAAAAAAGGGAAAACATAGAATAGAATTTTCCCGCATAAGTCAGGGGGAAAAAACTAATGGGAAAAACATAAATTAAAAATGCTGGAAATAGTGACCACTAAGTCAAGGGGGCAAGGGAAAAGGGTTTATCCCAAAAACAACGAAAAAAAGGAAACCAAGTGAGCCCATGGGTTTTAAAAACCGGGGTTAAAGAGGGCCCAAACCAAGTGCGAACAAGGAAAAGGGATAAAAGGCACAGGCTCAAGAAAAAAAGGAGCTGAGCAAAGAACCCAAAAAAATATGAAGGGATGGGAGAGTGGCCCAGAGGGAAAACAGAACACATAGCATCAAAAGCCAAATCCGAACCAAAATTGTTTTTAGTCCCCATTTGGGGGGAAAAAAAAACAGTCAAGGACCAGGTAATCGGCTGGGAAAAAGGGAGGGGGCCCCCCGAAAGTGACCAAAAGTTGTGAAAACTAAACAAAAGTTTAGAGAATATTCACAATAAGTCAGGAATGCTTCCAGCAAAGTGGGGGGTGGGGTGCCCCACGGGAGTGGACAAAAATACCAAAACCAAGGAGAGGAAGAAAAGGGCTAGACGAACTCAAACCCCAAAAGGCGGGGGCCCAAAAATCTCTCCAGGATACTGAGAGAGGAGCAGAGGAATGTGTGGCCCTGCGCTATCTTCACTAAATCATAGAAACGGGGCAGTTGCTTGGGGTGGGAAACAGAAATTTATTTCCAATTTTAAGAAGGGGACAAGGCACAAAAAATAAGCCGGGTCAGCCCTGAAGCATGTAAATCTGGAAAAATTAACAGGAAAAGGGTGGGGGAAACACATTGAAAGATTGGGCTCATATAGGAGCAAAAATTTCTAAAGGGAAATCCTGTGTCAAATCTTTTGAGCTCTAGTAAAAACAAATTAACAGGAGAAAGGGGGAGGGTTTAAACCTTTTTGCTGCAAAAGCTTTGACACAGTACACCAAAACGGTGAAAAAATTAAGGACGGGCGGGGAACAAGGGGAAAGAATACAAGGATCAGGGATACCTGACAGGGGGAAAAACACTGAGTGTTGGTACGTGCTGAAGGTCGGTGGGGGAAATGTGTCGAGTGGGTTCCACAAGGTTCGTTCTTGCTCAACGTTTCTTGTACAGGGAAATGCATTTTGGAGGAATAGATTCGGGGAGTGTAACTATTTGCGAGATGTAAAATGTGAGAAAATAAATGGCGGGGATCTTTAAAAATTAAAAGGGGGATCGAAAACTGCAATATGTCCACAAATGGCTCCGGTTTCCCCCCCCAGTAATGAAAGGTCATAAAGATTGGGAAGGACACAGAAACCGCGAGGGATACGGTTGGGAACCCCAACAACTGAAAACGTCTTTAAAAAAAAAGGATCTTGGGGTAAGCTTTAAAAACGAAAGTCCCCTGAGGACACATCAATCAAAAAAACTGCTGCGCATTGGGATTGGCAAACCTGTGATTGGGTTTAGACATCTGAGTAAGGGCATTCACGACTTTGACAGATTGTAAGGCCTATACTGGAATATCGGCGCTGAATCCTCATTTAGTAAAAAGTCACGAAATTGGAAAAAGTGCAAAAATTTCAAAAATTTAGTCCCGGCGGGGGTTGGGCTTAGGGGAGAGGTAAGGGCAACTCTCCTGATGACACTAGGATAGGGGATGAGGGGTCAATAAAAAAACGTATAAAATACAAAGGGGCATTGAAAGATGGAAAGGACGAATGTTTCAAGAGGGGATACAGAAAAATGAAAAAATTTGGAACGAAAACCCAGGGGAGCATGGGGAAATTTAAATGTTTTTTTTAGTTTGGGTTGCGGAAAGGAATAATCTGGAGTGAAGTAGTGGAAGCATTCCATAAATTTTTAAAAAAGGGGTATACAAAATCATTGAGCAGGGAGAGAGGAATTAGTACGACCAGTGAAGAGGGGGGGGCGGGAGCTATGACTCGACCCCTGCAACCACACTAGGTGAGTAATATAGGTGATACACACGGGTGATGGTTAAAAAAAATACGGTGAAATAAAAAAATCCCTTACAGGCAAATCTTAAAAATAGCGGTTTTTGTAATGTGGTGGGGAAGGTCGGGGACCGTACTTTTCTCACTGACATGTAAAGCTCATTGGGGGAAGCACAATTTTTTAGTCTTTGATAACACCCCCATCGGTACCTTTTCTAAAAAGAAATTTTTTAAAAAACCATACACGGGCGGACGAAAACCCCGCGGTCAGGAGCCAAAAACCCCGTCGGGTTTTTTGAGACTCTGAACGGGGGTTCTACCCCCCCCGGGGATGGTTTTTTTTGCATCGTGTCTTACGATTCGTATCATTTATTTTTTGGGGAAAGTGAAGGGGGTGATGCCCCATATCATATAAGTAGATTATCCCCCTCCAATTAAAAAAAAGGGTTTAAGTTAAAAAACAGATTGAAAAAGGTTAAAGGGGGAAATTGTTGTCAAACAAATGTAATTAAGATGCAACGAATGCCCCACAAAACTTTAGAAGGTGATGTTTTCCCAAGCATTTTAAACCTTTAAGGGCTTTTCTTTCATTGTTAGGTGACATGACCTGGTACCTTTGATCTTATTATCTGGAAACCTAAAGTGTTGCATTTTTCATATGTCCCTTTTTTTTTAAATTATCCCTTTGGGACCCCCCCTCTTTATCTTTGATGGGTTGTTAAAAGATCAAAGAGGGGACAGGGTTTTTGGTATACAAGATCCGATAATCTGAGATTCAGAGTTTTGGGTATAAGACATTGTGTCTGTTATATCAGAAAACTCTGTGAATGGTCAGTCACAATATCTTTTAATTATGTGAAGTAAATTGCTAAATCGGGCTGCGATATATCTTTTGAAAAAAAATTCTTTTGTCACTTGAAACCTTCCATACCGTTTGTTCCCATTTACAAAACTGAGCAAATAGTGATAGACACAGAAAAGATTTTAAAGAGGGGGCGGGTAAGCCAGGGAAACATCGGCAATGACCAAAACTTCAAGTCAAGATCGTATAACTAAACCAGCTTTCCACCTAACTCTTTTAAATTACCGTTCTACTTAACATTTTTTATACTAAAGAGACAAAGAAAAACACCAACTTTTTAAATTTTTATTTAAAAGTTTTTTGTAAATGTTTTGTGCTATGTAGGGTTGTTAAAACTGTATCAGAGGAAAGTGTGACACTCACACTAGTGTTTTTTATAAACTGTGCCCGGGAAAAGTGTGACACTACATTACTTGCCAAAGGACATAATCATCAAATTTTTTAGTTTTCTGTACTTTAAAAATCAAAAGATGCAAAAAACAAATCCAAAAATTTATTTGACCTAATTCGTAAAAATACTCTATTGCTAGGGTATTTTTAAAAAAGATTTTTTGGGGAAAAAAATTTTAATAATTTTTTTTTTAAAAATTTTTAAATTTCCAAAAGGTTAGGCCACATGAGAAAATGTGAAGTGTTGATGAAAGACATTTTTTCCCCTACCTTAGTAGGGAAAATTTCACCCAGAAATAATAACTAAATAATTTAACAATCTCACTTTCTCTCTCTTATCTCTTTATCGGGCACTATCATCAAAAAAATTCCCTTCCCCTGGGGTTTTACCATCCAGGAGACAACAGTCTAAAAATTACTTTACCTGGTGTACCATCATCAGGGCCTGCATCTAAAAATTATTTCTAGTGGTGTACCATCATAGGGCATTATCATCAAAAATTACTTCACTTGGGTGTCCATACAGGAGCACTACATCTAAAATTCTTCTCCCTTGGGGGTACCATCATCGGGAGCACTATCTCTAAAAATTACTTTACCGGGTTTTTCCATCTCGAGCATGTCAGCAAAAATTTTACTTCTACCTTGGTGCCATCATCAGGAGCACTACGCCCCTAAAAATTCTTCTACCTTGGGTACCTCACAGAGCACTGCAGTCAAAAAAATTATTTCTACCTGTGGTTACCATCTCGAACACGCGTCTAAAATTACTTCTACCTGTGGTCCCATATCGGGACACTATCATTTTAAAAATTACTTCTCCCTGTGGGTACCACATCAGGAGCACTGTCGTCTAAAATTTACTTTTACTGGGTGACCATCATCAGAGCACATCTGCTAAAAATTACTTTTACTGTGGTGTACCACACAGGAGCACGCATCAAAAAACTTTTTTTTTCCCTGTGTGTACCATATCAGGAGCACTGTCAGTCAAAAAAATAACTTCTACTGTGGTGTACAATATCGGGAGCACTGTCAGTCAAAAAACTTATTTTTCCCTTGGTGTACCATAAACAGGAGCACTGTCAGTCTAAAAATTATTCACCGTGGTGTACCTCATCAGGAGCACTTCGTCAAAAATTCTTTTACCTGGGGTGTACCACTCGGGAGCATGTCATCTAAAATTACTTTTACCTGTGGTGTACCATCATCAGGAGCAATCTGCAAAAAAATTCTTCTCCCTGGGGTACCTCTCGGGGCACTGTCGTCTAAAATTACTTCTACTTGGTGTACCATATCGGAGCCTGTCAGTCAAAAAATTACTTCTACCTGTGGTGACCATCATCGGAGCAGTCATCAAAATTACTTTACTTTGGTGTACCACACCCGGAGCACTATCTGTCTAAAATTTCTTTTACCTGGGGGTTTTTCCATCATCAGGAAACACTCAAATCAAAAATTTATTTTTTGCAGTGTTCCCACCTAAAAGTTTTTCCCGAAAAATTAGAATTCCGAGATCTACGTTTTTTATTTTCTCTGCTATCTTCTTCCTCGTATCATCCCGTTCTCTAAAATTTTGTTGTTTTAATTTTCCCCCAAGAAAAATGACTCTCTCCCCCTGTTAACTACTAGGTTCATTTCACCCCTCATCCTCTTTGGGTCTTGATAAAAAAATGCTTTTGAAAGGGGTCGAGGTCACTCCTGGGCTTGCCCCCTTTTAAATTTTGTTTCGGGATCACCGATTTCTACTCTCTTAGAATTATCAAAACTATTTGAAGCTGTGTCTAATAGCCACCCTATGGTCGTCCCAAAACATTCCATTTCTAAACCCCGGACAAAAAAAAATTTTTTCACCAATGTATTCAAAAAAAAAATATTTTCTTATTTAATAATAAAACTTTGGCCATGTCAGCCTCAGAGTTGTTATCCCTGAGTTACCAGACCCGCCACGGGAGGCCCGTATTCGTCTTTAGGGTCCCCCTCCCCCCCCTCTTACCCTCTTGGGGGTTTCCCTCAGGTCCACGGCAGGGGTTCCTGTGTCCCCCAGGATTCTCCCCTTTCCCACTTTTTTCCAAGGGACGCCCCCCTTTCTCTTGACCCTCTCTCTGCCACTTCCGATCTTTTCCCGGTCTCCATCCGTGGGCCCCCCAGTCACCCCTTCCCCCTCCCCCCTTTCACTTTTTTTTTTGGGGCTTTCCCTAGTTTCCCTTCTCCAGAAATTTATCTGTGTCCCTAGATGACTTTCCCTTTCCCACTTCCCTAGGCTGCATTTTTATTCCCCGGTCAGTGGTTCCCCATTTACTAAGGTTGCAGTTTTTTGGCCCCCCCCCAGGACCTTTCTGGTTGGGGAAAAATTGGGTTTTTCTTACCCGGGCTACTTAGACACTGTCCAGGGGGGTGGGTTACTGGGGGGCCACCGGGGAAAATGGGGCCAGAATTACCCCCCAAGACAGCCTGAACAGGCTGTCTTGGGGGTGTAATTTTTTATTTTTTTTTTTTGCTTATGTGATGAATAATTACTTGTTGAACCTTCATTGGTACTTTTGTATTTGTTTATAGGGGTTTTTCTTTCCCCCATGAAAAAACCCAAAAAATAGTTCCTCTTTTTTTTGTATTGTTTTTAATTCTTTTATTTCACTTTGATTTTAAATCAATCCACACACACACGCACCACACACACACCACACACACCACTCACACCACATACACCACACACACACCAACACACTCACACACACACCCACCCACACACCACACAACACACACAAAAACACCCACCACACAACCCCAAAACACACACCCACAAAACCAACACACACACACACAACCCAAAAACACACCCCCCACAACCACACAACACACACCACACACACCACCCCAAAACACACCAACACACCCACAGAATCCCCCATGGTTCACCCCAAAATGCAAGAACAAAAAAAGTGTGCTAGGAATGGAAGAAAAAACAAAGGCAAAGACCCCGAGAAAAAGGGGAGCATGTAAATCGAACGAAAATGCACAATAAGAAGGGAGGGCCCCCCCTAAATAGAAAAACGACATAGCAGCAAAAGCCAAAACTACCCAAGCGTTATACAGCCCCATCAGAAAAAAAACAACCCTCAAGGACCAGGTAATCAGGCTAAAAGGGAAGGGGGAGGGGGAAACAAAAAGACCGTAAATATTGGGGGAAAATCAACAAAGATTCAAAAAAATGTTCACAGGGAAAGAAGGGGCTCCAAAAGACGAAGGGGGCACCCACCATGTGCTGGACACAGTACCAAACCCAGGAAGAAGTGAAAAAGGCTTTTGAGTGAGCTAGATACCTCAAAGGGAATGGGGCCAATAACCTTTTCCCCTGGGTCCTAAGAGGAAGCAGAGGCCTATGTGTACCCCTAACAACAATATTCAATACACAGAAAAAGGGGTTTTCCTGAGGCATGGGAAAACAGCAAAAGTGGTCCCCAACTTTAAAAAAGGAGACAGCAGAAGCACTAAACTACAGACCTCTCACTGACATGTATAGCATGCAAAATCATGGAAAAGATTGTCGGAGAAGAAAGGTTGAAAAATCTAGAAAGAATGATCTCATCACCCGCAACAACAGGGTTTCAGGACGGGAAAAACCTGTGTCACAAACCTACTGGGGTTCTATGACAGGGACAGCATAAAAAACAAAAGGAGATGGGGGGGGGATTGCAATTCTTGGACTGCAAGAAGCGTTTTACACGTACCCACAAAGATTAGTGCAAAAAAAGGAGGACCCAAACAGGGGTAACAGGGAAGGCACTGCAAGGGTCGGGAAATTGTCAGGGAAAACAGCAGCGATAAAGGGAGTGGGGGAGGGTCAGAGGGCACCGTGCCCGCGGGGGCCCCAGGGGTCATCCTAGACCCCCGTGCTGTTTTTGGTATTTGGAACGACATGAGGAAGGAAAAAACTCGGGTGCATGTTTGCAGATGCGTGAAGTTAGAGGATTCATTCGTTTGAAGACCAGGGAGAAAAAAAAGGGGTGGAAGTCGACCTGTCCCGCAACTTCCTGGGGTTCAACCCACCAATGCAAATTTATGAGGTTGGGGAAGGGCAAAGAAGACCGCGACGGTACGTCTAGGGGGGCCAGAGACACAAACACACTAAGGAAAAAGATCTTGGGGGGTATAAAACCCGGACTTCCCGAAGCGCACATCAAACCCAAAAAATGCTGCGCATATGGGGGCCTGGTAAACCCAGAAAATTCGAATCTTAAAAGGAACGTTCAGGACCCTGACACCGTGTACGTTAGGCCCCTATTGGAGTAGCGGCACCAGTTTGAACCCCCAACTACCCCAAAAACGTAAAAAACTGAGAAAGGCAAAAGGGTTTTCAACAAGACTAGTCCAGAGTTAAGAGGTAGTCCCCTTTAGGTGGGTTAAGGGAAAAACAACCCGACGACATTTGGGGGGACAGGAGAGATAGGGGGACATGATAACGCTTACAAAACTGAAAATTGCAAGGTGGACAAAGACAGGTGTTTTCCAAAACTGACACGCAAAAAGGGGGCACGTTGGAACTGAAACACAATGAAAAAAGGGATGTTAGGAAATATTTCTTCGCCCCAAGTGTAGGAAGGGGAAAATTTGGGGGAAGCGATGAGTGGAGGGAGGGTCCATAATACTTTAAGCAGAGGGACGAAAAATCAGGTTTAGGGGGAAATGACCTAGTGCGATCATGAAAGGCGGGCCAGGGGGCTTTGGCTCGACCCCCGCAACCCAACTATAGTAAAAACACACAACACACACACACACACACACACACACAACTCACACAAAAACACACACACCACAACAACCACACAACACACCACAACCCGCACAAACACACCACACACAACACACACCACCACACACACAACCCCCACACACACACACAACACACACACACACACACAAACAACCACACCCTTTGACACACCCCTTTCACCACACCACCAAATAAAACCGCACAACACACACACACACACACCACACACACACACACACACACACAAAACACACACACACACCTTTAACACACCTTTTCACAAACACACAAAATATATCCCCACACCAAAACACACACAACCACACACACAACACACACACACACACACACACACACCACACACACACACACACACACCAAACACCACAACCCCCTTTTAAAACCCCCCCTTACACACACACACACAAAATAAACCGACACCAACAACACGTAGAAACCAGTAATCAAATACATATTTTTCCCCCCGTCCTCTCTAACATTAGTAAATGCAATTTCCCTCCCAACGTATAGTATGTGGAACCCCAAAATCTTGATCACTCACATTTACACTGTCACACATGTTTTTCCTTCGCTTTCGCATATTTGATTTTCTTCACTTCTATTTTAATTAAATTATATTGCCAACAAAAAAAATGGAATAAAAAATTTTTGATATAAATTTTTTTTTTGAAAGGGTAGTTCAAGAAAAAATATTTACAAATTAATAAGTCTTTTTTTTTTTAGGGGTACATACAAAAACCCCAAAACACCACACACACCCACACAAAACCCCACACACACCAAAAACACACACACACACACACACAACCCCACAACCATACACACACACAAAAACAAAACACCCACACAAACCCCCACAAACCACACACCACACACACACACCACACACACACAACAACACACACACACAAACACACACACACCACACACACAAACACACACAACACACATCACCCACACACACACACCACACACACACACACACACACACACACACACCCCACACACACACACACAAAACAACACACCACACAAAACCAAAATACACACACACACAAAAATAAACCACAACACACACATACACAACACACACACACATACACACACACACACACTACACACACAACCCCACAAACCACACACACACACAACACACCCACACACACACACACACACACACACACCACACACATACAACAAAACACCACACATGCATAGTATTTCGAAGTTACTCACAAATTTTACTTTCTCTCAAGATTATTTAAATTAAAATTTACTTTTACAGACAAAGAAGGGGAAAAAAAAGAAATTCTTGAGTATAAAAATTTAATTTAATTCAGAATAAACGAGACGAGAAAGTTGTTAATAATATTTTTTAAAAAAATTTTTATAGAAATGTGAAATATAAAAAAGTGATAATGAGAGAAAAATTCTTGGTAAAGAAAAAAAGATGTTTATGAATTCTTATGGAAATTAAAATAGTAAACTGAAAATAATTGTTAAAAAAAAAAAGTTTTTCT
>NC_069465.1:28002524-28023335 GCF_026875155.1 Cherax quadricarinatus | reverse complement strand
GGTGGACGGGGACATTTTAAAACCCCCCAAACATCATAAACACACAAAAAACATACAAATAAAATTTAAGTGCTTATTAAGTAAAAAAAAGAACTTACCTTTAATTTTGATAAATTGTTGATTAAAAATAGAACCCCCAAATTTTCATTGGTGGCGCCTTGGGGGGGGGAACGGGACGGTAGCTTGGCTGCGTCGCTCCCCAAAATTTTCCCAGGGGTCTTGGTGGTGAATTACTGGACGCATTTTTCCTGTGGTCACCCCCAGTAATTCCCCCACCGGGACAGTCTCTACGTAGACCACCCCAAAAAGGCCTCCTTCTCATCTAGTAGATCATGAGGGTGGCGAGCTGACTTCGGAAAATTTAACCTGGGAAGGCTGAGACGAAGATATCTAAGGGAAGTGGGAAGGGAGACAGGGGGGGGCCCCCGGATGGTTTCCCTTGAACATAAACCCTGGGGGGGTGGTATCCCTTTGGGGGAAGGGGGGAAGGGGAAAATCTAAAGGGGGGACAGATGGACCCCTAGACACATGGACCGGGGAAAAAGACGAGGATATGGTTGTAGGCGCCCTTGGGGGGGAAGTGGGGAAAGGAGAATATCGGGGGAACAGAGGGGACTCTGGCACATAACCGGGGAAAGCATCAAAAACACAGAAGGGGGTGGGGGACCTTAAAGACAAACCACTGGCCTCCAAGGGGCAAGGTCTGGAAATCAAAAAAATTCTGGGGTGACAGTGGTGCAAATTTTTTTTTAATTCATGCATTAGGGTTTGGACCCACGGGAAACCCTTTTTCGGATAATTGAAGTACTTTGTTTCAAGGATACTTTTTTAGTTTCATTTTTAAATTTTTTATTATAATTTTATAATAGTAAATAAAAATGAGTGTGAAACTACTGTAATGGTCACACCACACTACTTTCCCCCCTGGGTTTTTCTTCTGTTCGTTTTTATGTTCTTTCTCTTTTTTTTGTTTTTCTCCATGGGGAAGTGGAACAGAAATTTTTTCCGTAAAACTTGCGTGTGTAGGGACTAAACCCGGGGGGCAATAGGCTAGTAGGGCCCCTTTTCCTGTATAAATCTAAAAGTAAGGAAAAAAAAAAACTTAAAAATGGGGTGTTTTTAATTTCGTGGGGTAAGTGGGAGATAAGAAAAAAATGATTGCTAAGTTAGAATGAAAAAAATTGGTGTCTGGCCCCAAGCGAAACAAAGATGAAGGGGGTTTGGGGAGTTTAATGGGATTACTGAGGAGAACTGAGAGAGTTAGAGCTAAGGAAAAGGGGCAATAAGTTGAAGGATCAGTTATGGGGAAAAGAAGAGGGAATTAAATATATAAATTCAAGGATTTGTGGTTTAAAATAAGGGTCGGATGTGAAAGTGGATCATGTGAAAAGTGAAAAGTGGATCATAATTAAGTGTGTGGATCATAATAAGTGTGTATGCATTAAGAGGACAAAGGGTTTTTAATACTTGACGTGCAGTTGGAGTGTGAGCAAAGTAACATTTATGAAGGGATTCAGGGAAAACGGCAAGCGGGACTTGAGTCCTGGAGATGGGAAGTACAGTGTCTGCACTCTGAAGGAGGGGTGTTAATGTTGCAGTTTTATAACTGTAGTGTAAACGCTCTCCTCTGGCAAGACAGTAATGGAGTGAATGATGAAAGTTTTTCTTTTTTGGGCCACCCTGCCTTGGTGGGAATCGGCCGATGTGTTAAAAAAAATAGGAAAGCAGCTCTTATGTTGCCAGAGAGAAAGATTTACACGAAGATTCATGATTTCTTAGGCAATAAATTCTATGGTTACAAACATAACTAAAATTGTCTATGAAACATTAAGGGGACGAATTATATTAATGGAAAATAATTATACAATTATATCGAGGGAATACAATGATATAATTAAGGGAATACAATGATACAATACTTTCTGACTAAAGTGTAACTGTGGTGTCCACTCATCAAAACTTAATAATTGTTGCCAAAGATAATTCTGGCATTGATGAAAAATGGGTTATCCACATTAATGTAATTACAGTCTATATAAAAAAGTACTATTTTATGTATCGCAGTGTTTGTAATTTGAATACGTGAACCAAGATAGGCGGAATTTTTGTTAATGAATGAGAGAAACGGGTTAATCTACAGTACATGAAATTGAAAGAAAAAAAATATGAGAAGTTTGACCAAATGGACATCTGAAAATTTAAGAATATGAGGCAACAGTTTCTTAACAGAAAATACGATAAATCGTTAGAGGTAACTAAACTTGTCTAAACACGCCGGTTTGGCTTATCTGGCACGACATATATGCAATAAGATCACAGTATACAAATGATATCGCAAGATGCAGGAACAGCCACTGTGAAAAGTAAAGTGAACTTTCAAGCGCTTTCTTGATTTCTCACATTGTCAAGGAACTATGAAAATAAAAGAATAGCAGAAGGTTAAACTTTAGGGTCAAACTTTAGCGAGATTAAACTTTAGAGCAAACATACAAACCTGAACGTTTTTTAATGATGGGGGTTGAGGTGGTCCAGGACCTGTCAGACATAACTTATATTCTACTCAAGGTTTAAGATTTTAACTTGTCAAATATATCTTAAAATGTTCCCAAATTTTACTAATTATAAATGGGTCTAATTTTATAATCCTAAACTAATATTCCTATTAATTTGAAAGTTATTTTTAAGAAACTTGATTCTATTTTATTTCTCTCAACCATTGGTCTGTTGATACAACTTTTTTGGCCTTTTGGAAGTCAATAAGATGGTTAAAATCATTCAAATGAATAAACAATGCATTAGACTCTTGTCCAATTCTAATGTTATATTTATCTTGTTGTAATCTTAGTTTGACCTTAATATTAAGTATGACCTTAATATTAAGTTTGATCTTAATAAACTTTATCACATTGCTTATGGGGAATCTTATAGACACAGCCGACAGCCTTTTTTGAGGGGAATTTTTAATCAAAAGTTTTTTATTACTGTATCAAAATTTTTAAATACAACTTTAATTTTAAAATTCGTAAGTAGAGAAGGTATATTTGATGGTAATGGAGAACCAACATATTTTTAGTTGAATTAGGTTGTTCGTCGTTTTTCAAATTGTAAAAGGTATTTCTACGATTTTAAAAGATTTATCAGTAAAGTGAAGAACAAAAAGGCGAAAGACCGTGACTGGAACAATACACAAATAACCCACTACTATTACTACTACAATACCAGTTTTACCTCAGCTACTACTACTACTACTACTACTACTACTACTACTACTACTACTACAACTACTACTACTACTACTACTACAACTACTACTACTACTGCTACTACAACTACTACTACAACTACTACTACTACTACTACTACTACTACTACTACTACTACTACTACTACTACTACTACTACTACTACTACAACTACTCTTCCCACCTCTCTTGTCGCGTCTCCGCCAGCTTGACTATCCAGTATAGTGGCTTATACCTCCTTTTGAAAAAGGTTTCCTTTGAAAATTGGCCAATTTCGGCCCAAAACCCCCTTTGTAACTAGTCCTCCCCTTTTGGGGTTTTTTTGTAAATAATTAAATTTTTTTTGGGTTTTTTTTTAGAAATTTGAAGTTTATTTTGATCTTTTAAAACCTGGGCTGAAAATACACAAAGTTCCCCAAAAATATTGATGAAAATTTCAGATAGAAAAATTTCTATCATAAAGTAAAAAATTAAATTTCCCCTTGATAATGTAAAAATATAAACGAAACTCTTGGAAGTTCACTTTTCCTTTTAACAGGGGTTTTGTCCTCGCGCACACACACCACACCCACATTTTTTAAAATATATATATATATATATATAATATATATTTATTTAATATATTTTTTATATATCTTTTTATATTATATATATTATATGTTGTATATATAGGGGGTATGAAATATATATTTTTGGTAGGGATAAAAATATATGTATGTTTTTTATATAAAATATAATATTTTATTTATTTATTTATATATATATATATATAATTTATTTTATATATATTATTTAATATAGGCAATAAGTTTCACAGTAAACGGGTGATTTCAGAATATGCAAAAAAAACCCACTCTGAAAGAATAGAAAAATTTCCCAAAGCGTTCGTGACATCACATTTAACTTTTTTATAATGTGAGTAATCACGAAAGCGCTTGGAATTTCTTATTTTTCGGAGGGTTTTTTCATTTTATATTTTTTTATAAAATTATATAAAAAAATTTTTAAAAATATATTATTATATAAAATATATTTATATATATATTTTATGTGGTGTTTGGGTGTGTGTGTTTGCCCGGATAAGACAATAAGGCTAAGTTTATAAAAGTTTTTTTTCATTAAAAAAAAATTAAATTTAATTGACCAGAGATTTCCAAATCTTTTTTAAAATCAGAAGAATTCCAAAAAATGTCTTGTTTTTTTAGTCCTCATGGAACGGGTGTAGGGGTTTTAAAACTTTTTCTCTCTGGAAAAATTCCTCCTTAAATGGGTTTTGGGGCCTAAGGAGGGTTTCCCTTTCACTAGGAAAACCCCTTTTTAAAGCCGAGGGTTTTTCTCCATTGTCCCCTTTTTGTCGGGGCACATTTGCAATGTGGCCCCTTTTCTCATCATAACTCCAAGGGTTTGACGTCCCGGTATTTCCAAAAAAAAATTTCACCCCATGTGAGTCCTCCTTTCAATTCTCACTCAAAAAAGGGAGATGGAGGGCTTTTACCAGCTCCTTGTGCTCTCACAGTAAAATCAAACCAAGTCAAACGCTGGAACTCCTCCTTTAACCCCCCAACTCGTCTGGCCACTTTCACGCCTGAAACCGGACTAAATATAGCGTCGCCCATGGGTTTTTTTCCCGGGCGTCCCTTTTCCCGAAAATCCATAAAAAATTTCTTTCCGGGAAAAAAGGTTTTTTTCTAAACTACACTCCCCTCGTCTTTTCCCGCAGAGTTGCGAAGCTTGTATATAAGATAAATCGCTCAACAAGAAGAGACACAAAGAAAAGAAGATACATAGGCCTCCCAAAACATTTCTTTTGTCAGACATGCCTCCTTTTGTCTCCAAAACAGAACAAATTTTTTGATCAATTAGGAATTTAACCAAGAACAGGTAAGGTAAAGTTAGTTTAAAGTTTTACATTAGGTTAAAAGGGATTTTTCCGTAAAAAGGGTAAAATTTACCGATGGGTTTTTGGGGAAAAGGGGAACGTGTGCAATTTCTGTGACTTTAAAAATTTTTGGAAAAGTGTCGTCTCCGGGGAGTTTGAACGAAGTTTGACAAAAGTTTCCTGAAAAAATTTGTCACATTTTTTCAGACTAGGGAAAAACAGGCCCTTCCCTTCTCCAGGCTGAGGGACCGACAACATAAAATCTATGTTTCAAGGGTAAAAGGCCCTGATTAAAATCGTCTTCACTTTCTTTTATTTCTCTTCCCTACTTTCCCTGAAACTCGACTAAAGAAGCCTACGTGTGGGCGAAAACTTTTTGGGTTTTAAAGAGGGCCAAATCTGTTGTTTTGCGCCCTTTACTTACCAACTTTAAGAACAAATTTGGGACAGATTCTTCTCAACCTAAAACCAAAAACAAAAAAATTTACCCAACCCTTTTTCATTGCTAAAAAAGGGGAATAAGCTAAAAAACATTATTAACTAAACGTCAATCCTACTAAAAACCCACCCCTCTCACTCATAACAAGAGATCCTAAAGAGATTAAATTTTGGGCCAAACCGAAGTGGTAGTTTATTGTGCCCCCAAATATCCATCCTGTGGAGGGTAGCGCGAGGGGAATGGGGATACAAAAAAAAGGCCTGGGAAAACTAGGCCCCAAAGGGTTAACGGGAAAATACATATGGATTTAAATCTCCCCATTTTCTTTTAGTTCATTTATCTGTTAAAAAGAAAATTTTTAAGGAAAATTTTGCTTAGTATTTTCTGGAAACCCATTTTCTTTAAATAAGTTTCTTAAAAGGGGGCCCACAAAGGTTTTTAAAAAAACTGTCTGTCTTTTATTCCTCAATAAGTCCCCCAATTAAGCACTTAGTGTTCAAAGAGAGTGCCCCATATGCCGGATCACATTTTTAAACATTTAGTTTAAACAATCTGTTTGTCCCCCCAAACTGCCAAAATTTACTTGTAACCACCCCTAGGCGTTTAAAAACACGTTTAAAGGGCCCCAAAGAAACATGAAGGTTGTTTCTAAAGTAGAAATAACTCAGACGAACATTTGCAATGGGCTTCTGCCCCAAAACCTGAAGGAGACCCCACGTTTCCCAAATTGCCCTTTCCCCCATTTTTTGTGTTTCCCCTTAAAAAATCCCTTCCCTACATCCCAGTTTCATTTTGTTTGTGCCCAAAAAAAAAACCCCCCTCACAGCAAAAGAAGACGAAAAAACGTTTTCTGCATTTTTTTCTTTTTTCCAAGGTTCCCGTAAGTTATCCCGTCTCAGTTCAGTTGGGAAAAAAGGTTTCCCAATGAACTAATTTTGGGGGTTTTTTTGGGGCATTTTTTTGCAATGGGGGTCTTTTTACCAACATATTGTCAGTAATTCTAAGAAACATTTTTAAAGGGTCATTTCGGGTTTTCCATATTTCGGGAAATTTATGGAGCTAGTTTGAAGCCCTAAAATTACAAATTTAAGAGATGTAAAATGGGGAAGAGTTATCGGGGTTGTATACAAGGTTTGTACTAAGAAAAACCCCCCAACAATTTTTATTTAAAAGGCAAAAGGGGTTTTAAATGTGACTTTTAAAAATTTGCGGCAATTTGGGAAAAACTTTCCCCAAACATAAAAAGGTAAAAATTAGTTGCAGCGGTGCCCTTTAAAAAACAAACTTTTTGGCCCGGTAATTTTTTATCATGCTGCAAAAGTATTTAGAAAGGAAGCAAAATAACTCGGACAACTTGAAAAAAAAGACACATAAATCACAAAGCCAGGGAAGCAAAGCGGGGGAACCCTTTTTTGGGGGGGGGGCGCAGCGCGTAGGCCCTCTTTTGAAATTTTGGTTTAAAAACGCAAATTGCTGTTTAAAGGGAATGAGTTGCGGAGATATCTCTGTGCCAAATCCCAAGTGGGGGTAGTGATGTGGTGGGGTGGTTTTTGGGAAATTTTTGGGTGACGGTGGGGGTTTGGAAATTTGGTTGGGGTGAAGATAGGGGGAAGCACTGAAATGGAAGGGAAAGGGATAGATGCATTTGGGGGTTTTGGTAGGGGGCAGGGGTTATTTAAAGGGTTTTAAATTTTGGTTTTTTGGTTGTGGTATTTTGCGGTGGTTGTGGTAAATGGTTTTTGCGATAGTTTTGAAACTCCCCCGCCACTATATTTTAGTTGTGGTCTAATATAGTAAAATTTTTAAATTGGGGGGTTGGTTAGGCTTGGGGTTTGGGTGGTTAAAAACAAGGGCTATGTTAAAAAAAACCTTTCGGTTCTGAGGTAAAAATGTTTTCTAACAAAAAAGCCCAAAGTTTTGTTTTGCCCCACTTGTTTTTTATTAAACCTTTTTCGGGTTTTTAATTAACAAGGTTTTTACCGGTGAATTTGGGGCGGGTGTTTAAAATACAAAGTAGTCCCCAAAATTTTTTTAAACCAAAGTTTTCCTCAGATCCCCCCTCAAAAGGGTTTCTAAATTCCTAATACGTTTTCAGATTTTCTGACTAAGGGTTTCTCAGTTTATCCCCCCAACAAACTGCTAAACCCCCCCTTAAATAAACGTTGCCCACTTTATCCCTTTTAAAACAAACTTTAATCACATTTTCCCGCGAAAAAATTCTCAGACCCCCCACAAAAAGCTTTCAATTTCTCACCCAAAAACCAAACCCGTTTTTAAATGATCCGCAAAAACCCAAAGGTTTTAAACCTCAGGCTAAAAACTTTCCCCTCAGACCCGGGGGCAAAAATCCCATTTCCTCAGTTACTCTTTTAAAAAAAACACAAAAGGGGCCAAAATTTTTTTTGGAAAAAGAGCTGTCTGGAAAAAAAAAATTTTACACAGCCCTGTTTTGATTTTACTCTAAAACCTCTCTATAAAGGAAAAATTATTACATTTGCTCCCCCCCGGGTTTCGAAAAGAAACATTTTTCCCATACACATGCACACACACACAAACACTAAACAGCTGCCAACATGCAGCCCTTATCATCTTCCATCACTGACAGTATCTTCTCCCCCCCCTCACGGGACAGTCTATCACTGCCACCCTGACAGTCTCCCCCATCACCGGGATAGGCGACCGGTGCATCCTACGGGAAAAAAGTAAATGATATTATAAAAAGAGAAATAAAAATGGAGGGAGTAAAGGCCCCTTTTAAATTTCATAGAAATAATAAAAGTTTTTTCCAAACAGGGTTGGAAGGGGAACCGTAAAAAAAAAAAAAAAATACGATCTAGGGAAATGGGATAATGGCAGGGGGGGAGATTTAAAATTTAAATAAGAGAGACAAATCTAGCAAAAAAAAGAGCTCAAAGACTGAAAAGGGAAATTTAAAAAGGTTGAATGTGATAATTTTTTCCCCAAAAAATTTTCCTTTTTGCACACCCGAGGTAATAAATAAATTTCAGGAGCAAAAAGGGAAACACGAAGAGAAAAGGGGGATTTTTTTTTTTTTGGGGGGGGGGAAAAAAATTTTAAAAAGTAGGGTCAAAAAGGCCCCAAAAAATTTTATAAAAGGGGACGTAATGGAAATAGGACAACAGAGAAGGCAGTCTTTTGGAAAAAAATACGAGGAAGAAAAAGACGGGGCCCCCTCATGATCAAAGGCTTGAGGCTGACGGGAGAAAAAAGAAGCAACAATTAAAAAACTTGAAAGGGTGACGGGAAAATTAAGAAAACAACCTTATTAAAATTGAGGCTGACGGTAGAATTTAAAAGCAACATGGGTTAACTTGAGGGGTGACTTTGATTAAGAAAACAACAGAATTTAAATTGAGGTTGGGCGGAAAAATTTTAAAAAAGCAACTGATTAAATTGAAGGGGTGACGGTAGATTAAGAAACAACTGATTGACTTGAGGCTGACGGTTTGGGTCAAAAAACAAACATGGGGGAAAAAAGCAACAAGAATAATTTTTGATCGTTTTTAAAATTTTTCGGGAAAATGGAAAAAAATTTTAGAAAATTTGGAAATTTCACTGGGAAAAAACCCCCCCTTGATCAAACTAACCCTTTGGCCTAAACCCCTTTTAAAAAAACTTGAGACAATTTTTTTTAATTTAAATACAAGCTAAAATGTGTATATCTGGACGAGACAGACTGGGAAAAAGGGAAAGGGAAATATCGAAGGAAACATGTTTAAAAAAAAGCTAATGCAATAAAAGAAAAAGGGGGGGGTTAAAAAAATAAAAAAAAAAAAAATAAAAAAAAAAAAAAAAAACCAAATTTAAAAAAAAAAAAAAAAAAAAAAAAAAAAAAAAAAAAAAAAAAAAAAACCAAAAAAAATACCGGGAAATTAAAAAAATCAAGTTCTTTAAGGGGAAACCCCAGGTTTTTCCTTGGTACCAATTAAAATAATAAGAAGAATTTTCCAAAAATTTTACCATTAAAACCCAACCCAAAAAAAAAAACACTTTTCAATTTTTTTACCTGGACCCCCTTTTTTTTCAATGAGACTTTTTAAACCCCCAGAAAGGGCCTTCCCACCTTTTTTTTACCCCCCATTGGAAACAATTTAACCCGGACACCCCCCAAAATTTTTAAACTTTAAAAAGGAGGGTTGGTTTTTAAAAAAGGGGATCATTTAAAACAAAAAACTGAAGAATTATCAAAAGGAGGGGAAAAGAAAGAATCGATATTAAAGACAAAGACATTACGGGTCTCACAAAAACAAAAAATAACTAAATATTAAGGATGGGCCCTTTTTTTCAACAGGATTTTCAAAGTTAAAAAAATGGAAAAAAAAGAAAAATTGAAAGTGGAGTTTAAAGAGATGTGTGGAATAAACAGAAAAAATTGAAAAGGGGAATATTTGGGGGGGAAAATTAAGAAAGGTTTTAAAAGCAGCAAATAACAGTGACCTACAACCAACTTTAATTGTAACTAAAAAAAAAAAACCAAAAATGGGCAACCCAAAACAGTGGTTTTTCTTTGTGACGGAAAGCATCAAAAAACGTTCAAAGTGGGAAAAGAAAAGCTGTTGGAAAAAGGGAAAAATTTCTCAAAATGAGAAAAAGACCGATGAGCTTAAAATCCACAAGGGGAACCAGGGATGCTAAGTTTTTGGAAAAAGGGTTTTAGAAAAAAACTTTGTGTCAGTTTCTCAAGGGGCACAGAAGAGAATTGGGGGGCGAACCAACAAAACTGGAAACTAGTAAAATTAAACATAAATGTAACTTAAAAAGGGACGATTTAGAAAAGATAGGGCCCCTTTGGGGGCTAAACCCCCCTAACAATAACCGGGGAATTCGGGCAATTATTTGGGAAAAAACAATGGGGATGCATAGCAGGTGGACATCAGGAGAAATCAATTACGAAAGAAAACCCATTTAAAACCAAAAACGAAGGAAAAGAAAGGGGGGAAAACGAAACCTTCCCAAAGAAAAGGTTTAGTGGGAAAAGGATGGGAAATAACGGGGGGGGTAAATCAAAACAAAAATTTTGGGGATCTTGGGTTCAACCCAAAAAAAGGAGAAAAAAAAAAGAAAAGTGTTGGAGAAAAAAAAAATTTTGGGGAAACGGAAAGGGGAGAAGTGAGAAAAAGCCCCAAAAAGATTTGGGGGGGGGGGGAAAAGCTGGGGAAAAAGAATTTTTAGGAAAGAAATAGAGAAAAAGGGTTTTTGGGGGAAAAGGGTTTAAAGTAAAAAAGGAAAGGGGTTCCCGGTAGGGTTTTTAAGGTTTGGGGGAGGTTGGTGAAAAAGGAAAGGAAAGTGGGAAGAAGGTTTTTAAAAAATTTTTTGGGAAAAAAGTTTAAAAGGGGGTGGGTTGGGTTTAATTTGGGGGGGAAAATTAAAAAATGGGGGGAAATTGTGGAAAAATTTTTGGTTTGGGGGTTATAAAAAGGGGTGTAATTAAAGGGGTTTTTTTTTTGGGGGGGGGGGATTTTTTAAAATTTTTTAAGGGGGGAAGGGATTGGGATTGTTAAAGGGAGTAAAAATTAAAAATTTTTAAAAATTTAAAAAAGGGGAATGTAGTTTTTGAATTGGGGAAATTTTGGGTTATGGGGGGGGAGGGAAAATTTTTTGGTTTTGGGGAAGATTAAGGTTTTGGTGTTGATGGGGGGGGTTGATTTTTTATTGGGAGGGGATGTGGGGAAATGGGGGATTTGGGTTGGAGAAAAAAAGGGTTTGGGGGGTGGTTTGGGGGTTTTTTTTTTTTAATTTTTTTTTTTTAATTTTTTATTTTTTTTTTTTTGGTGGTTTTTTTTGTGTTTTTTGGGAAACTGGGGGGGGATTTTTTTTATTTTTGGGGTTTGGGGTTTGGGTGAAAAAATTTTTTTTGGGGTATTGAAATTTAGGAAAAATGTTTTTGTGGGTGTGTTTTTTAATTTGGGAGTGTGGGGGGTGTTTGGGGGGTGGGTTTTGGGGATGTGGTGTGTTTTGTGTGGAAAAAAAAATATGTTTTTTGGTTGTTTTTTTTTTTCAGTGTGTGGGGGTTTGGGTTGGGGTGTGGGTTTTTTTGGGGGGTTATTGTTTTGGGGGGTTTGGGGGGTTGGTTTTTTTTTTTTTTGGGGGGTTTTTTTTTATTGTTTTTTTTTTTGAAAAATTGGGGGTTTTTTTTTGGTATCTTTGTTTGGTTTTTTTGGTTTTTTTTTGGGGGTTTTTTTTTGGGGGGGGGGGTTTTTTTTTTAAATGGGGGGGGGTTGTTGTTTTTGGTTTGATGTTTTTGGGGTTTTTTTTGGTTGATTTTTTGGTTTTTGGGGGGAAATTGTTTGGGGTTGTTGGGGGTGGGTTTTGGTTTTTTGGTTTTTTTGTTGTGGGGTTTTGGGTGGGTTTTTTTGGGGTGGGTTTTGGGGAAAGGGGTTTGGGGGGGTTTTTTTTTTTTGTTTGGGTTTTTGGGTTTTGGGGTTTGGGTTTTTGGGGTGGGGGGGTTTTTGGGGGGGGGGGTTGGGGGTTTGGGTTTTTTTTTTTTTTTTTGGGTTTTTTTTTTGTGTTTTTGAGAAAAAGTGGTTTTGTTTTGTTGGGGTTTTTAAGGGAAAAATTGGGTTGTTTATCCCGTTTAAAATTTGGGGGGTTTTGGGGGGTTTTGGGAAAATTTTTTGGGGGGGGGTTTTTTGAAAAAATATTTAGGTTTGATTTGAAAAGAAATTTTTAAGGGTTTTTTTTAATTTTTTGAATGGATTGTAGGGTTTTGTTTTTTTTTTGGGGAAAAGGGTTTTTTGTTTATTTGGGAAAAAGGTTTTATGGGGGTTAAATTTTTTTGGTGGTTAAAAATTTGAGGATTTGGGAAAAAAGGAAAAATTTTTTAAATAATAAAGGGGAAAAATTTAACCCAAGGAAAAAAAAAAATGAAGAGGGGGTTTTTTTGAATTTTTTTTTTTTAAAATTGTGGGGAAAATTTTTAAAATTTTTTTTTTGGGGTTTTTTTTTAAAAAATAAAAAGGGGGGGAAAAGGGGGTTTTTTTGGTAATTTTTAAATTTTTTAATAATTGTTAGTAAATTTTTTGTTTTGGAAAATTTTTTATTATAAAAAAATTTTTAATTTTGGGTGTGTTAAATTATTTTTGGGAGAAAGGTGGGGGGTTTTAAGGGGGGATAGTGTTGGTGGGGGTATGGTTTTGGATAATTTTTAAAAATGAGGAGTAATTTTTGTGTAGGTTTAGAATAAATTTTGAAAGGGTAAGTTGTGGAGGGAGATTAATGGGTTAGGAGATTAGGGGTAAAATTTTGGAGATAATTGTTTTGGAGATAAAGGGGGTTTTAAGGAGGGTTAGTGTGAATTGGGGTTTGTAGATAAGGGGGATTTAATAAGTGTTGTAAGGGGTAATTGGTTATGAGATAAAAAGGGGGTTTTATGAGGGGTGAATAGGGGTTTGTTTGTTTAGGGAAAGAAAAAGTTTAATTTAAATTTGTTTTTTGTATTTAAAATTATTATATTTTTTGAAAAGGTTAGTAATTTTTTATATAGTATGTTTAGAAAAGTGAGATAATAAATTTGTATATGTTGTTTTAATATATGTTTGGTTGTAGGGGATAAAAATATAAATTGTTATATTAAAGAAAGGGGGTTTTTAATATAGTTTTTAAAGTTTTTATATCCCCTAGAATATTAAAAACCCCAAAAAATTAAAATTAATATATGGTTTTGGTGATGAAAAATTTGAAAAATTTTGTAATTTTTAAAAAAGGGTGAAGTTTTAAAAAAATTTTGGTATTTGAAATTGGGAGTCTGGAAGTTTTTTTTTATTGTAAAAATTTTTTATTTTTGGGTTTTTGTTCATTTCTTTGGGATTGGCCCTTTAAAATTTTTTTGTTTTTTTTTTAAAATTTTGGGGGAAAGGGGTTATTTTTTCACCGTTTTTTTTTTTAGGGGTTTTGGGGGTTTGGGGTTTAGAATAAATAATTTTGGGGGTTTTTTTATAGTATTTTTGGGTTTTTAAGGGTTTTTTTTTGGGGGTGGAAAAAGGGGGGTTTGGGATTTTGGGTAGTAAAAAATTAAGGATTTTTAAAATTTTTTTTTTATTATTAAAGGTGGGGTTAAGGGGGGAAAATTTTTTTAAGATTAAGGAAATTTGTATTTTAGTAAGGAAAATTTTTTGTGGGTGAAATTTGAGAAAGGGTTTAAGAAAAATTTGTTGGGGAATTTTTTTGGGACACCGTTTGATTGGGAGGGGTTTTTTGGGTGAGGGGTGGTTTAATTTTTTTGGGTTTTTTTTATTGGGGTGATGAAAAATTGAGGTTTAAAAGTTATTAAAATAAAAAGGTGGGGAAAGGAATGGTTTTTGGTTTTAATTTTTTTTTAAAAGAGAAATGTTTTTTTTTGGGAAGAAAATTAAAGGGGAAAGGAATTTTATTTTGGTTTGGGGGGGGGTGGTGTGTTTTATTTGTTATTTTTGGGGGGTAAAAAAAGGAAAATTTTGGGGGGTTTAATAGGTTTTTTTTGTTTATTTTGGGTTTTTATTGGGGAAAAGAAGGTTTTTTTTGTGATTATTTAAGGATTAATTGAAATTGGAAAACAAAAACCCAAAGATTTTTTTGGTTGGGGGATAAAGGGTTAATTTTGGGAAGGTAATAAAAAAAAAATTTTTGGGTTTGTTTTTTTATAAAATGTTATAAATTAATATTTAAAGGGGGGGAAAAGGGGGGTTGGGTTTTTTTTTTTAGTTTTTTAATTAAAGGGGGGGGGAAATTTTGAAATTTAATTTAAAATGGGGGGGGAAAAAAAATTTTTTTACTTTTTTTGTTAGGGAAAAAATTTTTTTTAGGGTTTTTTTAAAAATTTAAATTTTTTTATTGTATATCAAAATTAAAATTAAAAAAGTTGTTTGGTATGAAGGTGTTTTAAAAAAATTAAATTTTTAAAAATTTTAAAAAAAATTTTTTAATTTTTTTTTTTTTTGTTTTTGGAAAAGGGGGGTTGGGGAATTAAAAAATTTAAATTTTTAAAATTGTACATTTCTATCTTTTCATCAACTATAGTTTTCTGCAGGGGTTCCCATGGTCAAAGCTACTTTAAATCCCTTCCAATAAAGATTTGAAACTTTCAAAAACCTTTCTTCTGGTTTTAGGCATTCAGAGAAAGGTTTTTCCTCACCGAAAAGGGGGAAGAGTGAAACAGGAATGGGAAACGAATTAAAAGGGTTTTTTCTCATTGATTTAAAGTAGGTTCAAACATTGTGCATTTAATGGTGATAAATTTGGGTTTAAAAAAAACCCACAATGTGAAAAGGGTTTAACACTTAACAACATATGGGAATCCCCAATAAAAGATTCCCAAAGTGTTGCAAATGTCTCAAAAACCCTTAGCAAAAACCAATGGATGGATTCAAAGAAATTAATTCTTTCGAGGGCACTGAAAAAGCAATAAAACCATGGGAAAGGGGCTTTCCGCCCCGCTTTTTCAGACAAAAATCAAAATAAAACCGTCTTCCCTATTGCAAGGGCGATGCTCATTTTATGGGAAAACTGAGACTAGGTTCCCGTAAAATTCATTAACAAACAGTAAGAACACTCGTCGGAGATCGAATTTTTTTTGCATTAATCGTTTTTCTTGGTTTTTATAACTGTGTCCCCTAGTAATGTAATATTACGTGATTTCTTTTCACCAGATCCTTTTAAAAAGTCGGCCTTTTTGAATTAAAAATTTCCCTTTTTAGCTTCTTGTAGAACCCCGGAGGTGAACCCTTAAAGTTTTAAAAAAAAAAAAAAATTTCTTTTTCAAAGAAAAAAGAGAGAGAGTAGAGAGAGAGACAGAGGGCCGAGACAGAGAGGAGCAGGGACCCGGCCCGACAGGCAGGCAGAAAGACAAACAGGGCCAGAAGGCAGGGATAACAGACAAACAGCCCGACAGACAGCACACAGGCAGACAGAGAGAGACACGCGTTTAAAACCCGTCCCCCCCCATCATACTGATGAGGGAAAAATACCCTTTCAGAAGAATTTGGGAAGCCCGAAAGCAATCCCTTCCATCTCCCCTCCCCCTCCCACGTTTCCCCCCCTTCCTTTCCCCCCCACTTTTGTCCCCCCCACCCCTCCCCACCCCCTCTTTCCCACTCCCCCCCCTCTCCTCCCACTCTTTTTCCCCTCCACCTTTCCCCCACTTCTTCCCCCTCCCCAAACCCCCAAAACAAAACATGCAATATGTTTGGGGGCGATAGTTGAAAGAGGCGCCCCAAAAGAGGTGGGGGGCTCTGGTTCGTAAAGAGAGGATCATTGCAAAGGGGAAATGAGGGAAATTTTTAATAGCTGAGGGGGGGACCCCCAAAAGACCCAAACCCCAAACGTCCCAAGAACCTCCCCAGCTCCCCAAGAAAACCCTCCCCGCGTCTCAAAATTCCCCGTCCCCCCCGCGCCTACAAAAGCACCCCGCTGGTTTTTTTAAAAACTTTGCGTTTAGACGATGAAGGGGGTGCCGAGGGTGAAGGTTTGAGTCGTGGGGGTTGGGGCTGGTTTGGGGCTGGTGGTTTTGGTTGGGCCGATTGTGGTGGAGGTGCTGGTTTACGTGGGGAAGAATAGGATTGTGGAATTTCATCACAGTGAGGTCGGGGTTTATTGCTTTGGATGTGCTGTTTATTGTAAATATAATGATATATAAATTAAAATATATATATATATATATATTATATATTTAATTATATTAAAAATATATATATATATATATAAATATATATATAAAAATATATTATTTGGGGTTAAATTTCCCAAAAAAATTTTTTAAATTTAAACTCACTCTCTTTATCTGGAAATTTAAAAGGGCAAAATTTCCCAAAATCTTTCCCTGTTTAAAAATTAAATGACAAACGGTTTTTTCCCCGGAAAAAAATTTATACTTTTTTTTACTTTTTTTTCCCCCCAAAAAATTATTTGGGGGGGGAGATTTTTGGTGACTTGTGGGGAGGGGGAGATGTGATGGTAGTGTAGGGGGGTGGTAATTTTATGGTTGTGTAGGGGGGGGGTAATTTTTGATGGTAGTTTTTGGGGGGGTTGATGTGAAATTTTAAATGTGGGGGTGGAAAATGTGATTACCTGGGTTTCCTGGGGTTTTTCCGGGGGTCAACCCCCCGCGGCCCGGCCAGCCAGGCCTCCCGATGGATCACGGCCCATCAACCCGGTGGGTTAAATGGGGGCCGCACCAGTCCCCCAAGTACGAGCCACGCCCGGGCCCGAAACCGGCACTGACTTTTGGTATCGCCACTTTTCTTTTTGAAGGCAGCCAGGGGGTTTTTTGCAATTCCCCTTTTTGCTTTATGGAGGCTTTTTGAACAGTTTTTGGGGCCCCCGGCATTTTGGTGTTTTCTCTTAGTGTACCAAAGGCCCGGCCCCCTTTCTTTTTAAATTTGGGGGGCATTTTGCAAACGCCCCGCCCCCTTTTTTTTCCCTTTTTGGGAGGGAGTGATTTCCTGTGTGCAGATTTTGGGGCCATTTCCCTTTCCCAAATTTTCCAATGTAGTTTTTGAAAATCTTTCCCTCCTGCGTTCCAAGAGAAAAATCAAGTGCTTCCAAGGTTCCCAGTAGTTAAGGTTTCTTGACAAAAACTTAAAGTGCAGTAAAGGATTCTCTGTAAACTTTCTAGATCCTTTCGATTTCCCTGCTTTTTATTTGGAGATTAAATTTTTACAGCATATTCCAGCCAGAGAGAACAAGTTAATTTTGAAAGGGATCATCATGGGCTTGGCATCTCTTTGTTTTGAAAGTTCCACATTATCCTTTCCCATCATTTTCTTTTTCACGTGCATCTGGCACTGTTGTGATCCTTGAAAGTGAGATCCTCAGACATTACTACTCCAGGTCCCTTACATTATTTTTCCGCTCTATTGTATGGCCGGTGTCAGTAGTATACTCTGTTCTAGTTATTATCTCCTCCAGTTTTCCATAACGGAGTAGTTGGAATTTGTCCTCATTAAAACATCATATTGTTTACCGTTGCCCACTGGAAAACTTTGTTTATATCTTCTTGGAGGTTATACCGCGTCCTCAGCAGATGACAGCTTCATGCAGATCCTAGTATCATCCGCAAAGGATGATACGGTGCTGTGGTGTATATCTCTGTGTATGTCTGATATGAGGATAAGGAATAAGATGGGGGCGAGTACTGTGCCTTGTGGAACAGAGCTCTTACTTATGGCAGCCTCCGATTTAACTCTGTTGACCACTACTCTTTGTGTTCGATTTGTTAGGGAAGTTGAAGATCCATCTCCCCACTTTCCCAGTTATTCCTTTAGCACGTATTTTATGGGCTATTACGCCATGATCGCATTTGTCAAATGCTTTTGCAAAGTCTGTGTATATTACATCTGCATTCTGATTTTCTTCCAGTGCATCCAAGGCCATGTCATAGTGATCCAGTAGTTGTGAGAGGCAGGAGCGACCTGCCCTGAACCCATGTTGCCCTGGATTGTGCAGATTTTGGGAATCCAGGTGATTTGCAATCCTGCTTCTTAGCACTCTTTCAAAGATTTTTATGATGTGGGATGTCAGAGCTATTGGTCTATAGTTCTTAGCTAATGCTTTGCTGCCGCCTTTATGGAGTGGGCTATATCCGTTGTTTTAAGTGACTGTGGAATTTCACCATGTCCAAGCCTCCTTCCATAGTGTACTTAGGGCACGCGAGAGGGGGTTTCTTGCAGTTCTTAATGAAAACAGAGTTCCACGAGTCGGGGCCCCGGGGGCTGGGGTGCATGGGCATGTTGTCAATGGCTTTTTCGAAATCTATCGGAGTTAGGGTAATGTCGGAAATCTGGCATATTTTTAAATGGAGTTTTGAGGCTCATTCATAAAAAAAATCATTTGGGTCGTCGATCCTCAGCCCGATTAGTGGTTCACTAAACACAGAGTCGTACTGGGATTTCAATATTTCACTCTTTTCCCTTTGTTGTCGTCTGTGTAAGCCCCATCCTGTCTGAGTAAGGGCCCGATACTAGATGTGGTATTTGCCTTTGTTTTTGGCATATGAAAAGAAATATTTTGAATTTCTTTCAATTTCACTAATAGCTTTAAGCTCCTCCTGCCTCTCCTGGTTCCTGTAAGAGTCATTTAGCTTAAGTTCGATGGTTTCCACTTCCCTGGTCAGTGCCTCCTTTCGTGTATCAGATATTCTAGCACTCCTGAGGAGCTCAGTGACTCTTTGTCGTCTTCTGTAGAGGGAGCGTCTTTTTCTCTCAGTTTACTCCTGCTCTTCTTCTTTCTTAGGGGAATATGCCTAGAACATGCTTCGGCTGCCAGGAAGTTGATCCTTTCAAGGCACTGGTTTGGATCCATGTCATTTAAGACATCTTCCCAACATGTTTCGTTTAGGACATGGTTTACTCTGGTCCCAGTTGATGTTCTTGTTGTTGAAATTGTATTTTGTGAAGACACCTTCACAGGTACATGCATTCTGCTGTTCAGGACCCCTATGCATGTACGTCTGGACTTCGATTAGATTGTGATCGGAATTAGTTGTTTTGATATTCTTATGTCTCTTATCAGGTCCTCATTATTTGTGAAGATAAGGTCAAGTGTGTTTTCTAGTCTTGTTGGCTCCACTATCTGCTGGCTTAAGGTGTTGTTTTTCGCAGAGGGCTTAGTAGCTCATGTGTGTGTGACCTTTCATCTGCGCTCCTCCGGGGATTGTTTCAGTTATAACATTATTTGCTACATTCTTCCATTTTGTATGCCTTAGGTTAAAATCACCAAGCAGTAAGATGTTTGGGGATGGAGCTGGAAGGTTTTCCAAACAGTAATCGATTTTCAGTAGCTGTTCCTTGAACTGTTGTGAGGTTGCATCTGGTGGCTTGTATACAACCACAATGACTAGGTTTTGGTTCTCGATCTTTATTGATAGAACTTCAACTACCTCATTTGTGGTGTTCAGCAACTCCGTGCAGATAAGGGACTCTTTGACATACAGGCCAACCATGTGATGGTAGTGTGGGGGTGGTAGATGTGATGGTAGTGTGGGGGTGGTAGATGTGATGGTAGTTTAGGGGCGGTAGATGTGATGTAGTGTAGGGGTGGTAGATGTGATGGTAGTGTAGGGGGTGGTAGATGTGATGGTAGTGTAGGGGTGGTAGATGTGATGGTAGTGTGGGGGTGGTAGATGTCATGGTAGTGTGGGGGTGGTAGATGTGATGGTAGTGTGAGGATGGTAGATGTGATGGTTGTGGGTGGTGGTAGATGTGATGGTAGTGTAGGGGTGGTGAATGTGATGGTAGTGTAGGGGTGATAGATTTGATAGTAGTGTGAGGGTGGTAGACGTGATGGTAGTGTGGGGGTGGTAGATGTGATGGTAGTGTAGGGGTGGTAGATGTGATGGTAGTGTGGGGGTGGTAGATGTGATGGTAGTGTAGGGGTGGTAGATGTGAAGGTTAGTATGTGATGGTAGTGTGGGGGAGGTAAATGTGATGCTAGTGTGGGGGTGGTAGATGTGATGGTAGTGTAGGGGTGATAGATGTGAAGGTAGTGTGGGAGCGGTAGATGTGATGGTAGTGTGGTGGTGATAGATGTGAAGGTAGTATGTTGGAGTGGTAGATGTGATGGTAGTGTGGGGGTGGTAGATGTGATGGTAGTGTGGGGATGATAGATGTGATGGTAGTGTGGGGGTGGTAGATGTGATGGTAGTGTGGGGGTGGTAGATGTGATGGTAGTGTGGGGGTGGTAGATGTGATGGTAGTGTAGGGGTGGTAGATGTGATGCTAGTGTGGGGGTGGTAGATGTGATGGTAGTGTAGTGGTGGTAGATGTGATGGTTGTGTGGTGGTGATTAGTGTGATGGTAGTGTGGGGGTGGTAGATGTGATGGTAGTGTAGGGGTGATAGATGTGATGGTAGTGTGGGGGTGGTAGATGTGATGGTAGTGTGGGGGTGGTAGATGTGATGGTAGTGTGGGGGTGGTAGATGTGATGGTAGTGTAGGGGTGATAGATGTGATGGTAGTGTGGGGGTGGTAGATGTGATGGTAGTGTGGGGGTGGTAGATGTGATGGTAGTGTGGGGTGGTAGAGTGATGGTAGTGTAGGGGTGTAGATGTGAGGTAGTGTGGGGGGGGGGTTAAGTTTTGATGGTATGTAGGGGGGGGTAGATTGAGATAGTGTGGGGGGTAGTGTGTGGTAGTGTAGGGGTGGTAGATGTGGTAGTGTAGGGGTGGTAGATGTGATGATGTGTAGGGGTGGTGAGGATGGTAGTGTTGGGGTGGTGATGGGATGGAATGTAGGGGTGGGGATGTGTTGATAGGTGGGGGGG
>NC_069465.1:27964969-28002024 GCF_026875155.1 Cherax quadricarinatus | reverse complement strand
GGGGGTTATAGATGAGGGGTTATGGATGAGGGGTTATGATGAGGGAGTATAGATGAGAGGTTATGAATGAGGGGTTATGAATGAGGGGTTATGGATGAGGGGTTATGGATGAGGGGTTATGGATGAGGGGTTATGGATGAGGGGTTATGGATGAGGGGTTATAGATGAGGGGTTATGGATGACGGGTTATGGATAGGGGTTATAGATGAGGGGTTATGGATGAGGGTTATGGATGAGGGGTTATGATGAGGGGTTTTGGATGAGGGGTTATGGATGAGGGGTTATGGATGAGGAATTACGGATGAGGGGGTATAGATGAAGGGTTATGGATGAGGGGCTATGGATGAGGAATTACGGATGAGGGGGTATAGATGAAGGGTTATGGATGAGGGGCTATGGATGAGGGGTTATAGATGAGGGGTTATGGATGAGGGGTTATGGATGAGGGAGTTATAGATGAGGGGTTATGGATGAGGGGTTATGGATGAGGGAGTTATAGACGAAGGGTTATGGATGAGGGGTTATAGATGAGGGGTTATGGATGAGGGGTTATGGATGAGGGATTTATAGACTAGGGGTTATGGATGAGTGTTTATGGATGAGGGGTTATAGATGAGGGGTTATGGATGAGGGGTTATGGATGAGGGAGTTATAGACGAGGGGTTATGGATGAGGGGTTATAGATGAGGGGTTATGGATGAGGGGTTATGGATGAGGGGTTGTGCACGAGGGGTTATGGATGAGGGGTTATGGACGAGGGGTCATGGATTACGGATGTGTGAGGGAGGGGGTGCGTGAGGGGGGAGGGGAGATGTTTATGGGGGGGAGGAGGTGAACTGGGTGGGGCATGATAGACTGAATGAATTAAAGAGCTAGGCGGGGAGGGGCTGGGTGCGGGAGAGGGGAGGAGCTGGGTGCGGGGGAGGGGAGGGGCTGGTGCGGAGGAGGGGAGGGGCTGGGTGCGGGGGAGGGGAGGGGCTGGGTGCGGGAGAGTGGGAGGGGCTGGGTGCGGGGGAGGAGAGGGGCTGGGTGCGGGAGAGGGAGGGGCTGGGTGCGGGGGAGGGGAGGGGCTGGGTGCGGGGGAGGGGAGGGGTGGGGTGGGGGAGAGGGGAGGGGCTGAACAACATCGAGCGTGTTGATGAGGAGGGTTCGTGGAGGAAGGTGAGGTAGAGTGAGGCTGGGCAGAGGTGGCTGAGGAGGGGTGAGGAGGGGCGGGGAGCTGCAGGGAGAGGTGAGGAGAGGAAGGATGGGGTTAGGAGGGGAGGGGAGGGACGGAGAATTGTGAGGAGGGGAGGGACGGAGAATTGTGAGGAGGGGAGGGAGAGGGGTGAAAATTGGAGGGAAAGGGCGGGGGGTAATGAGGGGTGATAAGGGGCAGGGAGGGGTGAGGAGGGGCGGGGAGGGGTGAGGAGGGGCGGAGAGGGGGTGAGGAGGGGCGGAGAGGGGTGAGGAGGGCGGGGAGGGGGGAGGAGGGGCAGGGAGGGGTAAGGAGAGGGGCGGGGAAGGGGTGAGGAGGGGCGGAGAGGGGGGTGAGGGGGGGCGGAGAGGGGTGAGGAGGAGGGGCGGAGAGGGGGGAGGGAGGGGCAGGGAGGGGTGAGGAGGGGCGGGGAGGGGTGAGGAGGGGCGGATAGAGGGGTGAGGAGGGGCGGGGAGGGGGGAGGAGGGGCGGGGTAGGGGGGGAGGAGGGGCGGGGAGGGGCAACAGTTGAAGGGTGGATCAGGGCATTTCTGAGAGGAAATGTGGAAACACCCCAGTGCTATCCTAATATCCTAACCTATCTTATGCTATCCTAACCTATCTTATGGAATCCTAAACCTATCCTAACCTTATCTATGCTACCCACTATGCTAACTATCTTAGGGCTTCAAGTATTAGTGCAATCCTACTATTAGAATCTGTATGCATTACCTACCCTATGTTTGCTATCCCTATCCTAACATCCTACTATTATGCTATTACCTATCCTAACCTTTCTATGCTATCCTAACTTCTATGCATAACCTATCCTAACCTATCTTATGCTATCCTAACTTTCTTATGCTCCTAACCTTATCTATCGCTTCTACCTATTTACGCTATCCTAACCTATCTAACTATCTTATGCTATCCTAACCTATCCTAAGCTATCCTAACCTATCTTATGCTATCCTAACCTATCCTAACCTATCCTAACCTATCTTATGCTATCCTAACCTATCCTAACCTATCCTAACCTATCCTAACCTATCTTATGCTATCCTAACCTATCCTAATCTCTCTTGCTAACCTACCTATCTAAGCTAACCTAATGTATCCTAAGGCCTATTTATGAACTATCCTAAACTATCCTAACATATGTAAGCTATCCTAACCTACCCATCCTAAGACATCAAATTATCCTAAACTATCTATGATATCCTAACTATCCTAGCTCTATCCTAACCTATTAGCTATCCTAAGCTATCCTAAGCTTCCTAAGCTATCTAAAGCTATCCTAAGCTATCCTAACCTATCCTAAGCTATCCTACTTATACTGGAGCTATCTGAGCTATCCTGAGCTATCCTAACTATCCTACTATACTGAGCTATCCTGAGCTATCCTATAAGCTATCCTAAGCTACCTAAGCTATCTGATGCTATCTGACTATCCTAAGCTATCCTAAGCTATCCTAAGCTATATGAGCTATCCTGAGCTATCCTAAGCTTCTGAGCTATCTGACTAACCTGAGCTATCCTAAGCTATCTGAGCCTATTTAGTATCCGAAGCTATCCTAAGCTATCCTAAGCTATATGGCTATTCTGAGCTATACCTAAGCTATCCTAAGCTATCCTGAGCTATCCTAGCATCCTAAGCTATTCTGAGCTATCCTAAGCTATCCTAAGCTATTCTGAGCTATCCTGAGCTATCCTAAGCTATTCTGAGCTATCCTGAGCTATCCTAAGCTATTCTGAGCTATCCTAAGCTATACTGAGCTATCCTGAGCTATCCTAAGCTATTCTGAGCTATCCTGAGCTATCCTAAGCTATTCTGAGCTATCCAGGCATATCCTAAGCTATCTGTGCTATCCTGTATCTGAGACATCCTAAGCTATTCTGACTATCCTGAGCTATCTTAGCTATCCTAACCCTATCTGAGCTATCCTGAGCTATCCTGAGCTATCCTAAGCTATTCTGAGCTATCCTGAGCTATCCTGAGCTATCCTAAGCTATTCTGAGCTATCCTGAGCTATCCTAAGCTATCCTAAGCTATCCTAAGCTATCCTAAGATATCCTGAGCTATCCTAATCTATCCTAAGCTATCCTAAGCTATCCTAAGCTATCCTGAGCTATCCTAACCTATCCTAAGCTATCCTAAGCTATCATAAGCTATCCTAAGCTATCCTAATCCTAAGCTATTCTGAGCTATCCTAAGCTATCTGAGCTACCCTGAGCTATCCTAAGCTATCTCTTTAGCTATCCTAAGCTATCTGAGCTATTCTGAGCTATCCTAAGCTATTCTGAGCTATCCTGAGCTATTCTGAGCTATTCCGAGCTATCCTTAGCTATCCTAAGCTATTCTGAGCTATCTGAGCTATCCTTTAAAGCTATTCTGAGCTATCTGAGACTAGTCCTAAGCTATCCTAAGCTATCCTGAGCTATCCTAAGCTATTCTGAGCTATCCTAAGCTATACTGAGCTATCCTGAGCTATCCTAAGCTATTCTGAGCTATCCTAACCTATCCTAAGCTATTCTGAGCTATCCTGAGCTATCCTAAGCTATTCTGTGCTATCCTGAGCTATCCTGAACTATCCTAAGCTATTCTAGCTATCCTAAGCTATCCTAGACTATCCTAAGCTATTCTGAGCTATCCTGAGCTATTTCCTGAGCTATCCTAAGTTTATTCCCTAGCTATCCTGAGCTATCCTGAGCTATCCTAAGCTATTCTGAGCTATCCTAAGCTATCCTAAGCTATCCTAAGCTATCCTGAGCTATCCTAAGCTATCCTAAGCTATCCTAAGCTATCCTAAGCTATCCTAAGCTATCCTGAGCTATCCTGAGCTATCCTAAGCTATTCTGAGCTATCCTGAGCTATCCTAAGCTATCCTAAGCTATCCTAAGCTATACTGAGCTATTCTGAGCTATCCTAAGCTATTCTGAGCTATCCTGAGCTATTCTGAGCTATTCCGAGCTATCCTTAACTATCCTAAGCTATTCTGAGCTATCCTGAGCTATCCTAAGCTATTCTGAGCTATCCTGAGCTATCCTAAGCTATCCTGAGCTATTCTGAGCTATCCTAAGCTATCCTGAGCTATCCTAAGCTATTCTGAGCTATCCTGAGCTATCCTAAGCTATTCTGAGCTATCCTGAGCTATCCTAAGCTATTCTGAGCTATCCTGAGCTATCCTGAGCTATCCTAAGCTATTCTGAGCTATCCTGAGCTATTCTGAGCTATCCTAAGCTATTTTGAGCTATTCTGAGCTATCCTGAGCTATCCTAAGCTATTCTGAGCTATCCTGAGCTATCCTGAGCTATCCTAAGTTATTCTGAGCTATCCTGAGCTATCCTGAGCTATTCTAAGCTTTTCTGAGCTATCCTAAGCTTTTCCTGAGCTATCCTGAGCTATCCTAAGCTATTCTAAGCTATCCTAAGCTATCCTAAGCTATCCTAAGCTATCCTAAGCTATCCTAAGCTATCCTAAGCTATCCTGAGCTATCCTGAGCTATCCTAAGCTATTCTAAGCTATCCTAAGCTATCCTGAGCTATTCTAACCTATCCTAAGCTATCCTAAGCTAATATAAGCTATCCTAAGCTATCCTGAGCTATCCTGAGCTATCCTAAGCTATACTGAGCTATCCTGAGCTATCCTAAGCTATTATCTAGCTATCCTAAGCTATCCTGAGCTATCCTAAGTTTTCTGAGCTATCCTAAGCTATCTGAGCTTAGCTATCCTAAGTATATCTGAGCTATCCTAAGCTATCCTGAGCTATCCTAAGCTATCCTGAGCTATACTAAGCTATCCTGAGCTATCCTAAGCTATTCTGAGCTATCCTAAGTTATCCTGAGCTATCCTAAGTTATCCTGAGCTATCCTAAGCTATCCTGAGCTATCCTAAGCTATACTGAGCTATCCTGAGCTATCCTAAGCTATTATGAGCTATCCTAAGTTATCCTGAGCTATCCTAAGTTATCCTGAGCTATCCTAAGCTATCCTGAGCTATCCTAAGTTATTCCTGAGCTATCACTTAAGCTATTCTGAGCTATCCTAAGTTATCCTGAGCTATCCTAAGTTATCCTGAGCTATCCTAAGCTATCCTGAGCTATCCTAAGTTATCCTGAGCTATCCTAAGTTATCCTGAGCTATCCTAAGCTATCCTGAGCTATCCTAAGCTATCCTGAGCTATCCTAAGTTATCCTGAGCTATCCTAAGCTATCCTGAACTATCCTAAGCTATCCTGAGCTATCCTAAGTTATCTGAGCTATTCCTAAGCTATCCTGAGCTATTCCTAGCTTCTGGCTATCCTTTGATACCTGTAGACTATCTGAATTATCCTAAAGTATCCTAAGCTGTATTCGTGATGACGGTATACACAAACAGGTGTGTACATGTCTGCTCTCCTTCCCTCTGTCACTCTCTTCTCTTCCTCTACCCACCTTCATTTATTCTCTCTTGCCTTTGCTTCCTACCACTTTCCCCCCTCTCCTATCCTACTCTCTCCGTTCCCTCCCCTCTTTTCCCTTCACTCCCCTTCTGTTCCCCCTTCCCTTCTCCCTCCCCTACCCCGTCCCCCCTCCCCCCTTCACCTTAATTCGATGTCTTGATAACAACTTCTAGTTAAAAAAATTTTTTAATTAAGGTGGAAAAAATGTGTCGCCTTGTTAATTATGCTGCTTACGAGAGGCGCGCGCGTGTGCACGCACACACACACACACACAGGATCCATACATAGTTTTAAGAAGGGGTATGACGAAGCTCATGGAGCAGGGAGACAGAGTGAACCTAGTAGCGACCAGTGAAGAGGCGGGGCCATGAACTGTGATTCGATTCCTGCAACAACAATTAGGTGAGTACACTCAAAGGTGAATAGGCGAGATAACCCCAGACGTCATAGCTATTACAGAGACAAAGCTGACCCTAATGGTATCAGATGTCATATTTCCAGTGGGATATCAAGTGATGAGGAAAGGCAGAGAAAATAGGGAAACCGGAGGCCAAGAGCTGATGAGAGAGACATGAATCACATGACCTCATGGTGGGCACAACCAAAAGTAATAGCAGTAGTAATAGTGATATACAACCCACCACCAAACAGCAGAGACAGAGAGAGGAGTACAGTGACAACAGCAATGCAACGATGGACACCACAGTGGAATTAGGAAGAAGAGCCAGTGTGACAATAACGAAGCTCAAAGCATGAGTTATTTCAGCCAGGAAGACACACATTAGGGTAACAGGGACCCACATAGAGGACCAGAAACATGGTGAGCTGTTATGATACAGATGATGAGGAGAAAACTTACAGTGTCACCATCTCAGGGGAAAAAAATAATAGAGAGAGAGAGAGAGAAAGAGAGAGGAAGATGAATCAGCAAGACTGGATCTAGTAGTCAACATAAGAGTGTCTGATAAAGGGGAAATGGATTATGAGAGGCCTCTGAGCGCGGCACAAGTTGATCACACACACTGTGTTGTTTCCACTTTAAATGCAGCTACGTCATCTCCATTGCAACAAACTTTTAGCTCAAATTAAACTGAGAGACTAATGTTTGACACCTCCAGGACTCGTGTCCCTCACACTCCAACAGAAACATGTCATGAAACCCACTTGCCTCTACTCACTCTACTCCACGCACCCTTGTTGGATGTCTAAGCCCCTCACACACAAAACCTGCTCTACTCCACCTCCCTCCAACCTTTTCCAGGACGACCTCTACCTCGCCTTCTTTCCACTACAGATTTATATGGCCTCCAAATCATCCTATTTTGTTCCATCCTCTCTAAATGTTGGAACCACCTCAACAACCCCTCCTCAGCCCTCTGGATAATAATTTTAGTAATCCCGCACCTCATTCTAATCTCCAAACTATGGATTCTCTGCATTATATTCACACCACACATTGCCCTCAGACACGACATCTCCACTGCCTCCATCCTTCTCCTTGTTGCAACATTCACCACCCATGCCTCACATCCATATAAGAGTGTTGGTACCACTATACTCTCATACATTCCCTTCTTTGCTTTCATGGATAAAGTTCTTTGTCTCCACAGACTCCTCAGTGCACCACTCACCTTTTTCCCCTCATCACTTCTATGATTCACCTCATCCTTCATAAACTCATCTGATGACAAATCTACTGCCAAATATCTCAACACATTCACTTTCTCCCTCCCATCTGATTTGCAATATTTCATTACCTAAATTTTTGCTAATCCTCATTAATGTCCTCACTCCAGGCACTCTATGACCCCAACTGGTTTAGCTCTTTAGTATGAATAAATTAATAATAATAATATTAATTTTTATAAGTACATAAGACAACATTTACACACCGTAGCTGACATCAATGACATACTATATTCAGAATATTTCTGGCAAGTTAGGTTAATCTTGTCCCCAGGATGCGACCCATACCCAGGTACCTACTTACTGCTGGGTGAACAGAGACAGCAGGTGTCTTTAGGAAACATGGTCAGTATTTCCACCCGTACAGGGGAGAGAGCCAGGGACCCTGAGTGTGTGAGCTGAGTGCGGTAACAACCAAGTGACGGGACACCCACCACCCACAACCCACGACTCACGACCCACCACCCACAACCCACGACTCACGACCCACCACCCACAACCCACGACTCACGACCCACCACCCACAACCCACGACTCACGACCCACCACCCACACCCACGACTCACGACCCACCACCCACGACCCACCACCACCACCCACGACTCACGACCCACCACCCACCACCCACGACTTACGACCCACCAAGACATTATGAACACAAGCAGCAGACGTAAGTAACGTTCACTAAAGCCGCAATATCCCCCAAAAGAGCATCACCACCACTACCACCACCACCCACCACTACTACCACTACTACCACTACCACCACCATTACCCTAGACTTTCAAATCAGGGTGTTAGGTATTCATTATGACCATATTAAGAAAGGATACTACCTCTCCTCCACTACCTCTCCTCCACTACCTCTCCTCCACTACCTCTCCTCCACTACCTCTCCTCCAATGCCTCTTCTCCACTGTCTCTCCTGCACTGTCTCTCCTCCACTATCTCTCCCCCATTGCCTCTCCTCCACTGTCTCTCCTCCATTGCCTCTCCTCCAATGTCTCCCCTCCATTGTCTCTCCTCCACTGTCTCCCCTCCACTGTCTCTCCTCCACTGCCTCTCCTCCACTATCTCTCCCCCACTGCCTCTCCTCCATTGTCTCCCCTCCACTTCCTCTTCTCCACTGTCTCCCCTCCACGGAGAGTAGGATAGCAGATGAACAAGGAGGCTTTAGGAAAGGTAGGGGGTGTGTAGACCAGGTGTTTACAGTGAAACATATAATTGAACAGTATTTAAATAAGGCTAAAGAGGTCTTTGTGGCATTTATGGATTTGGAAAAGGCATATGACAGGGTGGATAGGGGGGCAATGTGGCAGATGTTGCAAATGTATGGTGTAGGAGGTAGGTTACTAAAAGCAGTGAAGAGTTTTTACGAGGATAGTGAGGCTCAAGTTAGAGTATGTAGGAGAGTGGGAGATTATTTCCCAGTAAAAGTAGGCCTTAGACAAGGATGTGTGATGTCACCATGGTTGTTCAATGTATTTATAAATGGGGTTGTAAGAGAAGTGAATGCTCGGGTGTTGGCAAGAGGTGTGGGGTTAAAAGATAAAGAATCTAACACAAAGTGGGAGTTGCCACAGTTGCTCTTTGCTGATGACACTGTGCTTTTGTGAGATTCTGAAGAGAAGTTGCTGAGGTTGCTGGATGAGTTTGGAAGCGCATTTAAAAAAATTAAACCTATGTGACTCCGTAATTTGCACCAGAGGAGGACCTCTACCAGGAGTCTACCTAGAGGATATTCCGGGGATCAACGCCCCCGCGGCCCGGTCCACGACCAGACCTCCCGGTGGATAAAGGCCTGATCAACCAGGCTGTTACTGCTGGCCGCACGTAGTCCAAGGTACAAACAACAGCCCGGATGATCCGGCATCGACTTGAAGTATCTGTCCAGCTTCCTCATGAAGGCAGCCAGGGGTCTACTGGTAATTCCACTTATGCATGGTGGGAGGCTGCTGAACATCTTGGGCCCAGGACACTTACTGTGTTTTTTCTTAGTGTACCAGTGATGCCCCTACTATTCATTGGGGGTATTTTGCATCGCCTGCCCAGTCTTTCACTTTCGTAAGGAGTGATTTATGTGAGCAGATTCGGGATCATTCCTTCCAGGATTTTCCAAGTGTAGATTATGATGTATCTCTCCCTCCTGCGTTCCAACGAATAAAAGTCAAGTGCTTCCAGTAGTTGAGATGTTTGGCGGAATTTATATGTGCAGTAAAGGATCTCTGTACACTCTCTAGATCTGCGATTTCACCTGCTTTGAATGGAGATTTTAATGTACAGCAGTATTCCAGCCTAGAGAGAACAAGTGATTTGAAAAGGATCATCACTGGCTTGGCATCTCTTGTTCTGAACGTTCTCATTATCCATTTCATCATTTTCTTCTCAGATGTGATCGAGGCACTGTTGTGATACTTGAAAGTGAGATCCTCAGACATTACCACTCCCAGGTCCCTCATATTATTTTTCCGCTCTATTGTATGATCAGGGATTGTAACGTACTCAGTTCTAATTATTATCTCTTCCAGTTTTCCATAACGGAGTAGTTGGAATTTATCTTCGTTGAACATCATATTGTTTTCCGTTGCCCACTGGAAAACTTGACGACCTGGCAAACACCGAGTCCTCACGCCTCTCCCCTCATGGGCAGGGGGGGACAGTACCCCTCATGGGCAAGGGTAGGTGGACAGAGGGGGATCATGGGCTACCAGGTGGTCAGATCGGACCAACTGAGAGGAAAAAGACTGAGTTAGACGCAGCCTCACGATATCTCACTCGCTCTTCTGATGATGCTCCAAGTTTTTCTCCTCGCCAGGACGCCTGAGTGATGAGAGATGCTGGGGGCAGGTGCACTGGGTGGGGGCTGGGCAGGTACACTAGGTGGGAGGCTGGGCAGATACACTAGGTGGGAGGCTGGGCAGGTACACTAGGAGGGAGGCTGGGCATGTACACTAGGTGGGAGACTGGGCAGGTACACTGGGTGGGAGGATGGACAGGTACACTAGATGGGAGGCTGTGCAGGTACACTGGGTGGGAGGCTGGACAGGTACGCTAGGTAGGAGGCTGTGCAGGTACACTAGGTGGGAGGCTGGGCAGGTACACTAGGTGAGAAGCTGGACAGGTATACTAGGTGGGAGACTGGGCAGGTACACTAGGTGGGAGGCTGGGCAGGTACAATATGTGGGAGGCTGGGCAGGTACAATATGTGGGAGGCTGGGCAGGTACACTATGTGGGAGACTGTTAGGGAGGGAACAACACCAGCCTCACCACTCCATCTTCCCTACTCCCTTTCCTCAACATTCCTTTTCCCCAATCTTTTCTCCTTTCTCCCCACTCCCTATTGCCCACTCCTTACTTCCTACTCCACTCTCCCCACTCTCTACTCATTACTCCCTACTACCCACTCCTCTCTCCCCACTCAGCTCTTCCCACTCAACCCCTCAAAACTTCCCATTCCCCACGCCCAACTCTCCCTCTCCATTCAAGCACTACAAAAATCCCCACTCTCCACTTCCAACTCCCTCTCCCCATTCCCTCTCCAAAATTCCCCATTCTCATCTCCCTACCCCCAACCACTCCGGGGATTTTTACCCATTAAGTTAAATAGGTTTACTCGAAGTAATTGACTACAAATTGGACCTGCTACCCCCTCTCCTACCCTTCCCTACCCTCTCCTACCCTCCCCTTCCCTCTCCTACCCTCCCTTCCCTCTCCTACCCTCCCCTACCCCACTCCAATCTTCCTTCCCCTCCCCTATCCTCCCCTACCCACTCCAATCTTCCTTCCCCTCCCCTATCCTCCTCTACCCCGCTCCAATCTTCCTACCCTCTCCTCTATCCTCCCCTACCCCACTCCAATCTTCCTACCCCCTCCCCTATCCTCCTCTACACTACTCCAATCTTCCTTCCCCCTCCCCTATCCTCCTCTACCCGACTCCAATCTTCCTACCCCCTCCTCTATCCTCCCCTACCCCACTGCAATCTTCCTTCCCCCTCCCCTATCCTCCCCTACCCCACTCCAATCTTCCTTCCCCTCCCCTATCCTCCTCTACCCCGCTCCAATCTTCCTACCCCCTCCTCTATCCTCCCCTGCCCCACTCCAATCTTCCTACCCCCTCCTGGTCACAGACCGGGCCGCGGGGGCGTTGACCCCCGGAACTCTCTCCAGGTACTCCAGGTATCCTCCTCTACCCCACTCCAATCTCCCTACCCCCTCCTCTATCCTCCCCTACCCCACTGCAATCTTCCTTCCCCTCCCCTATCCTCCCCTACCCACTCCAGTCTTCCCTCCCACTCCCTCCCCTCCACTACCCTCCACTACATCACTCCAGTCTTCCCTCCCTTACCCTATCCTCCCCTACCCCACTCCAGTCTTCCCTCTCCTACCTACTCTCTCCTACCCCACTCCAATTTTCCCTCCCCATCCCCTACCAAACTCCAGTCTTCCCTCCTCCCTCCCCTACCCTCCCCTCCCCTACCCCACACCAGTCTTCCTTCCCCCTTCGCTCCACTAGCATGTAAGATAACACACACACACCACACACACACACACACACACACACACACACACACACACATACACACACACACACACACACACACAACACACACACCACACACACACACACACACACACACATACACACACACACACACACACACACACACACACACACACACACACACACACACACACACACACATACACACACACACACACACACACACACACACACACACACACACACACACACACACACACACACACTGGGACCAGACAACATCTCCCCGTGGGTCCTTAGAGAGGGAACAGAAATGCTGTGTGTGACAATAACCACAATCTTCAACACATCCCTTGAAACTGGGCAACTACCTGAGGTATGGAAGACAGCAAATGTAGTTCCCATATTTAAAAATGGAGACAGAAGAGAGACACTAAACTATAGACCTGTGTCATTGACGTGTACAGTATGCAAAGTTATGGAGAAGATTATCAGGAGGAGAGTGGTGGAGCACCTGGAACTGAACAAGATTATATACGCCAACCAGCACGGATTTATGGAAGGCAAATCCTGTGTCACAAACCTACTGGAGTTTTATGATAAAGTAACAGAAGTAAGACACAAGAGAGAGGGATGGGTTGAATGCATCTTCTTGGACTGCAAAAAGGCCTTCGACACAGTTCCTCACGGGAGATTGGTGCAGAAGCTAGAGCATCAGGCGTGTATAACAGTAAGGGCACTCCAGTGGATCAGAGAATACCTGACAGGGAGGCAACAACGAGTCATGGTACGTGATGAGGTATCACAGTGGGCACCTGTGACGAGCGGGGTCCCACAGGGGTCGGTCTTAGTACCAGTGCTATTTCTGGTATATGTGAATGACATGACGGAAGGGTTAGACTCAGAAGTGTCCCTGTTCGCAGATGATATGAAGTTAATGAGGAGAATTAAATAAAATGAAGGCCAGGTAGGACTTCAAAGAGATCTGGACAGACTGGACACCTGGTCCAGCAACTGGCTTCTCGAATTTAACCCCGCCAAATACAAAGTTATGAATCTGGGAAGGGCAAAGAAGACCGCAGACGGAGTATAGGCTAGATGGCCAAAGACTGCAAACCTCGCTTAAGGAGAAAGATCTTGGGGTGAGTATAACACCGAGCATGTCTCCAGAAGCACACATCAACCAGATAACTGCTACAGCATATGGGCGCCTGGCAAACCTGAGACAAGCGTTCCGATACCTTAGTAATGAATCGTTCAAGACACTGCACATCGTGTACGTCAGGTCCATACTGGAGTATGCAGCACCTGTTTGGAACCCACACTTGATCAAGCGCGTCAAGAAATTAGAGAAAGTGCAAAGGTTTGCGACAAGACTAGTCACAGAGTTAAGGGGATTGTCCTACGAAGAAAGGTTGAGAGAAATCGGACTGACGACACTGGAGGACAGGATGGTTAGGGAAGACATGATAACAACATACAAAACACTTTGTGGAATAGACAAAGTGGACAGAGACAGGATGTTCTAGAGACGGGACACAGAAACAAGGAGTCACAGCTGGAAGTTGAAGACCCAGATGAGTTAAAAGGATGTTAGGAAGTATTTCTTCAGTCATAGAGTAGTCAGAAAGTGGAATAGCCTAGCAAATGAGGTAGTTGAGGCAGGAACCATATGTAGCTTTAAGATGAGGTATGATAAAGCTCATGGAGCAGGGAGAGAGAGGACCCAGTAGCACTCAGTGAAGAGGCGGGGCCAGGAGCTGAGCCTCGACCTTTGCAACCACAATTAGGTGAGTACACACACACACACACACACACACACACACACACACACACAGAAAGCTACTGACTGTGATTTCAACCACAAAGAAATTAACTGGAATAACCTGGAGCCACATGGAGGACCAGAAACGTGGAGGACTAAGATGATGGTGGAGGTACTGGATAACCTCATGTACCAACACATAAGGAACACTACTAGAGAGAGAGGAGAGGATTAACCAGCAAGACTGGACCTAGTATTCACCTTGAGTAGTGCAGATACTGAGAACATCAAATATGAAAGACCCCTCGGGGCCATTGACCACGTGGTTCTGAGCTTCAAATATATAGTGGAGTTACAAGTGGAGAGGGAAGCAGGAAGGGCAGGACGAATGAAGCCAAACTACAAGAGAAGGGACTACACAGGCATGAAGAGTTTCCTGCACGAGGTTCAGTGGGACACGGCACTGGCAAGGAAGTCAGTAAATGAGATGATGGAATATGTGACAACAATATGCAAGGAAGCTGAGGAGAGGTTTGTACCCAAGGGTAACAGAAATAACGAGAAGGCCAGGATGAGCCCTTGGTTCACCTAAAGGTGTTGAGAGGCCGAAACCAAGTGTGCTGGAGAATGGAAGAAGTATAGAAGGCAAAGGATCCTGGAGAATAAGGAGAGCAGTCGTAGAGCCAGAAATGAATATGCACAGGTAAGAAGGGAGGCCCAACGACAATACGAAAATGACATAGCAGCGAAGCCAAATCTGACCCGAAGCTGTTGTACAGCCACATCAGGAGGAAAACAACAGTCAATGACCAGGTTATCAGGCTGAGGAAGGAAGGAGGGGAGATCGCAAGAAACGATGACGAAGTATGTGAGGAGCTCAACATGAGAGTCAAAAAAGTGTTCACAGAGGAGACAGAAGAGACTCCAGAAAGACGGAGAGGTGGAGTACATCATCGACTGTTGGACACAATACATACATCTGAGGAGGAAGTGAAGAGGCTGCTAAGCGAGTCAGATACCTCGAAGGTGATGGGACCGGATTAACATCTCTCTATGGGTCCTGAGAGAGGGAACAGAGACGCTATGTGTAGCACTAGCAACAAATATATCTATCGAAACAGGGCGACTACCTGAAGTATGGAAGACAGCACATGTAGTCCCAATTTTTGAAAAATAGACAGACACGAAGCATTAAACTACAGACCAGTGTCACTAACATGATTCCCATGTTTATCCAGCCAAATTTTTGGTCCATAACTGCTGAATTCTGTTAAATGGAGGTCTGATAATATGCAAAGTCATGGAGATTATCAGGAGAAGAGTGGTGGAGCGCCTAGAAAGGAATGAGCTTATCAACGACAACCAGCACGGTTTCATGGATGGGAAATCCTTTGTCACAAACCTACTGGAGTTCTGTGACAGGGTGACAGCAGTAAGACAGCAGGGGACCAGGAACAATTTATGATACATGAAAAATGGCTTTTTGAGATCAATCAATTGTTCTAACAAACTGTTGAGGATGGTAGCAGTGATGGTCAGCAGCGTCAGCGCGAACCAGGCGTAGAACCGCTGAATGTTAGCGGTGAAACTGTCAACTGGAACCACCACTGTCAGTCACCAGTTGACGGTACAGCAGTTAACTGTGAGCCAGCTGACCATGAGCCAGCTAATCGTGAGCCAGCTTTCTGTGAAACAACTGACGTTAAACCAGCTGGCCCCAGTGCTCAACCCACACTGCCCCCCTCCCCCCCTCCCGAGTGGGAAACTGAACACAGGTGCCATCCTACAATCAATAATTAAAAAAACACACAGGTATTCCCTCACTCCACACCCCACTAAAACAATCGCGAAAACCTCGCAGAGCGACCGTGTTACTATCTCACATTACCAAGATCTTGGCAAGGTTTGTAAGAAGCAAGATTATCAGTCACTTGAAATCACAGTTGCAAGACCCAGGACACCATAATTTTAGAGCAGGTCGCTTCTGCCTCTCACAGATTTTTGAATCATTACATTGGATCTACCATGAAACTAATGAAGGTTGACTTTCAGGGCCCGTAATCCCAGAGAGACCCAGAATCCACTTTAGTCCACATTGCTTAAAATTTTTGGGTCTATTGTATGAGAATGGCCCACCATAACAGTTCAAGCTTCAGGGCCTCACAAATGTAGGTCCTCCACTAGTCTTGGGTACAGTGGATGACAAGCAAAACGCTAATGTAGTGTGAATCTACATGCAAATGCCTATGGTAAATACGATCATGGGGTTAACAACACACAAATTTCTTGTCAAGGAATAACTGGAAAAGCAAGCAGATGGATATAAAAATTAGACGTAAACAGACTGAAGTCGGAGGCTCTAACAGTGACGAATGTTGTTCCTCAAGGTACAGTACTCTCCCCACATTCTTATATCTAATATTACAGATGGAACACAAGCGTCTCATTTTATCATCTTGTCTGTTTTCTAAATCATTTATTCAAATTATATCTGATATAGACGGAGACATAAACCGAAGAACCTTATCAATCTTTGCAGACGATGCTCGAGTTTGTATGAGAGTCATCCGTGGAGGACAGCCAACCTTCAAGCAGATATAGATAAAATCTTGCACTGGGCCGCTCACAACAATAAGGTGTTCAACTAGGACAAATTTCATCACTTATACCACGGAAAACTTGAGGAATTAAAGAGTAAAACAGCGAAGAACACAAACTAGAATCATTCGGTAGAGCGGATGTTTGCGGTGATTTTAGATTAGATTTTGCAAGTGAAGTGGCTAATTTACTGTGCGTCTCGTATCCATCCTGTGAAGGTCAGCAAGAGGGTACATGGATACATAAAAGGACTAGGAACTAGGCCCCAAAAGGGTTAGGATGAGTACAGCTGGATTTATATCTACAGTTCACTTACCTGTTACAAGCAAATTTAGGTAATTTCCTTAATATATCTGGTATCTTATTTTCGTTAATAAAATATCTTGACATGTCACATAGGTTATTATACTGTCTGTCTCTGTATTCCTCAATAAGTGGACAATTAAGCACATAGTGGTCAAGACAGTGACCATATGTCTGGTCACATAATTTGCATTTAGTTTGATCATCATCTGTGTGTCTCCCAAACTGCCAGAAGTACTTGTAACCAAGCCTAAGCCTGGCCACTACAACATCAGTCAGTACTTGTAACCAAGCCTAAGCCTGGCTACTACAACATCAGTCAGTACTTGTAACCAAGCCTAAGCCTGGCTACTACAACATCAGTCAGTACTTGTAACCAAGCCTAAGCCTGGCTACTACAACATCAGTCAGTACTTGTAACCAAGCCTAAGCCTGGCTACTACAACATCAGTCAGTACTTGTAACCAAGCCTAAGCCTGGCCACTACAACATCAGTCAGTACTTGTAACCAAGCCTAAGCCTAGCTACTACAACATCAGTCAGTACTTGTAACCAAGCCTAAGCCTGGCTACTACAACATCAGTCAGTACTTGTAACCAAGCCTAAGCCTGGCCACTACAACATCAGTCAGTACTTGTAACCAAGCCTAAGCCTAGCTACTACACATCGTCAGTACTTGTAACCAAGCCTAGCCTGGCTACTTACAACATCAGTCAGTACTTGTAACCAAGCCTAAGCCTGGCTACTACAACATCAGTCAGTACTTGTAACCAAACCTAAGCCTGGCCACTACAACATCAGTCAGTACTTGTAACCAAGCCTAAGCCTGGCTACTACAACATCAGTCAGTACTTGTAACCAAACCTAAGCCTGGCCACTACAACATCAGTCAGTACTTGTAACCAAGCCTAAGCCTGGCCACTACAACATCAGTCAGTACTTGTAACCAAGCCTAAGCCAGGCTACTACACAATCAGTTTAGTACTTGTAACCAAGCCTAAGCCTGGCCACTACAACATCAGTCAGTACTTGTAACCAAGCATAAGCCTGGCCACTACAACATCAGTCAGTACTTGTAACCAAGCCTAAGCCAGGCCACTACAACATCAGTCAGTACTTATAACTAAGTCTAAATCAGGCCAGTACAACTTCAGTCAGTACTTATAACTAAGTCTAAGTCAGGCCAGTACAACTTCAGTCAGTCTGTCCACATTGTAAGTTGCTCCATAAACGTCCTTATCTAAATCTCACTAAATCGTAGCTACAAGACAAATGACAGGCTGGGTAACTAGAACACTCAAGACAAGAGACGCTGAGCCAGTGATGATATTCTTCAAGTCAGTTGTTTTCTCCAGGCTGGTATATTGCTGTCTTACCACCACCAGGTAACACAGCAGAAATTATTCAACTGGAAAACGTACACAGAACGTTCACTATATGTACATGTTCAATCAAACATTTCAACTTATCACCTCCCCTCTCACTGTCTCCCTCTCACTGTCTCCCTCTCACTGCCTCCCCTCTCACTGTCTCCCTCTCACTGTCTTCCTCTCACTGTCTCCCTCTCACTGTCTCCCTCTCACTGTCTTTCCTCTCACAGCCTCCCCTCTCACTGCCTTTCCTCTCACTGCCTCCCCTCTCACTGTCTCCCTCTCACTGTCTTTCCTCTCACAGCCTCCCCTCTCACTGCCTTTCCTCTCACTGCCTCCCCTCTCACTGCCTCCCCTCTCACTGTCTCCCTCTCACTGTCTTTCCTCTCACAGCCTCCCCTCTCACTGCCTTTCCTCTCACTGCCTCCCCTCTCACTGCCTTCCCTCTCACTGCCTTCCCTCTCACTGCCTCCCATCTCACTGCCTTCCCTCTCACTGCCTCCCCTCTCACTGCCTTCCCCTCTCACTGCCTCCCCTCTCACTGCCTTCCTCTCTCACTGCCTCCCCTCTCACTGCCTCCCCTCTCACTGCCTCCCCTCTCACTGCCTCCCATCTCACTGCCTTCCCCTATCACTGCCTCCCATCTCACGGCCTTCCCCTTTCACTGCCTCCCCTGTCACTGCCTCCCCTCTCACTGCCTCCAATCTCACTGCCTCCCCTCTCACTGCCTCCCCTCTCACTGCCTCCCCTCTCACTGCCTCCAATCTCACTGCCTCCCCTCTCACTGCCTCCCCTCTCACTGTCTCCCCTTTCACTGTCTCCCCTCTCACTGCAAGGAGAGTTCACAGGGTTGTTCACATGGGTGAGATGAACTTCAGCGGATGTTGGTAATTTGTTCAGCAAGACGATGGTGATTGTTATAAGGGTGGAGGGGGAGGGGGGGTTGTGGTTGGGGTTTATCTTGTATGGTGGGGTTGTGGTGTGTGAGGGGGGGTTGTGGTGTGTGAGGAGGGGTTGTGTTGTGTGAGGGGGGTTTTTGGTGTGTGAGGGGGGTTGTGGTGTGTGAGGGGTGGTTGTGTTGTGTGAGGGGGGTTGTGGTGTGTGAGGGGGGTTGTGGTGTGTGAGGGGGGGTTGTGGTGTGTGAGGAGGGGTTGTGTTGTGTGAGGGGGGTTGTGGTGTGTGTGAGGGGGGTTGTGGTGTGTGAGGGGTGGTTGTGGTGTGTGAGGGGGTTGTGGTGTGTGAGGGGTGGTTGTGTTGTGTGAGGGGGGTTGTGGTGTGTGAGGGGGGTTTTTGTGGTGTGTGTGAGGGGGGGGTTGTGGTGTGTGAGGGGGGTTGTGGTGTGTGAGGGGGGTTGTGGTGTGTGAGGGGGGTTGTGGTGTGTGAGGGGGGTTGTGGTGTGTGAGGGGTGGTTGTGGTTGTGTGAGGGGGGTTGTGGTGTGTGAGGGGGGTTGTGGTGTGTGAGGGGGTTGTGGTGTGTGAGGGGTGGTTGTGGTGTGTGAGGGGGGGTTGTGGTGTGTGAGGGGGTTGTTGTGTGTGAGGGGGTTGTGGTGTGTGAGGGGGGTTGTGGTGTGTGAGGGGGTTGTGGTGTGTGAGGGGGGTTGTGGTGTGTGAGGGGGTTGTTGTGTGTGAGGGGGTTGTGGTGTGTGAGGGGAGTTGTGGTGTGTGAGAGGGGTTGTTGTGTTGGTGAGGGGAGTTGTGGTGTGTGAGGGGGGTTGTGGTGTGTGAGGGGAGTTGTGGTGTGTGAGGGGGTTGTTGTGTGTGAGGGGAGTTGTGGTGTGTGAGGGGTTGTGGTGTGTGGGGGAGTTGTGGTGTGTGAGGGGGTTGTGGTGTGTGAGGGGTTGTGTGGTGTGTGGGGGGTTGTGGTGTGTGAGGGGGTTGTGGTGTGTGGAGGGGGGTTGTGGTGTGGTGGGGAGGTTGTGGTGTGTGAGTGGGGGTTGTGGTGTGGGAGGGGGTTGTGGTGTGTGAGGGGGTTGTGGTTGTGTGGGGGGGTTGTGGTGTGTGACGGGGGTTGTGGTGTGTGAGGGGGGTTGTGGTGTGTGAGTGGGGGTTGTGGTGTGTGAGGTGGGGTTGTGGTGTGAGGGGGGGTTGTGGTGTGTGAGTGGGGGTTGTGGTGTGTGAGTGGGGGTTGTGGTGTGTGAGGGGGGTTGTGGTGTGTGAGGTGGGGTTGTGGTGTGTGAGAGGGGGTTGTGGTGTGTGAGGGGGTTGTGGTGTGTGAGTGGGGGTTGTGGTGTGTGAGTGGGGGTTGTGGTGTGTTGTGTGGGGGTTGTGGTGTGTGAGGTGGGGTTGTGGTGTGTGAGGGGGGGTTGTGGTGTGTGAGGGGGGGTTGTGGTGTGTGAGTGGGGGTTGTGGTGTGTGGGGATTGTCGTGTGTGAGGGTTGTGGGGATGGTGGTGGTGCTGGTTGGGAGACGTTAGTGTGTGTTCTTCTGTAAGGGGGTCTCTGTAAGGGGGACTCTGTAAGGGGTTACTCTGTAGGGGGACTCTGTAAGGGGGACTCTGTAAGGGGAACTCTGTAAGGAGGACCAGTAAGGGGGGACTCTGTAAGGGGGACTCTGTAAGGAGGACCCAGTAAGGGGGACTCTGTAAGGAGGACCCAGTAAGGGGGACTCTGTAAGGGGGACTCTGTAAGAGGGACTATGTAAGGGGAACTATGTAAGGGGGACTATGTATGAGGGACGCGTTAAAGGGATTCAGTAAGGGGGACTCTGTAAGGGGGACTCAGTAAGGGGGATATGTAAGGGGGTCTGTAATGGGGACTCTGTAAGGGGACCCAGTAAGGGAGATCTGTAAGGGGAAATCTGAAAGAGGGACTATGTAAAGGGGGCTGTAAGGGGGACTCAGTAAGGGGGACTCTGTAAGGGGGACTCTGTAATGGGAATCAGTAAGGGGGACTCTGTAAGGGGACTATGTAAGAGGGACTATGTAAAAGGCTCTGTAAGGGGAACTCAGTAAGGGGACTATGTAAGGGGGGCTCTGTAATGGGACTCTGTAAGGGGGACCCAGTAAGGGCGACTCTGTAAGGGGAATCTGGAAGAGGGACTATGTAAAGGGGGCTCTGTAAGGGGGACTCAGTAAGGGGGACTCTGTAAGGGGGACTCTCGTAATGGGAATCAGTAAGGGGGACTCTGTAAGGGGACTATGTAAGAGGGACTATTTAAAGGGGCTCTGTAAGGGGGACTCAGTAAGGGGGACCCTGTAAGTTGGGGCTCTGTAAGCGGGACTCTGTAAGGGAAATCAGTAAGGGGGACTCTGTAAGGGGGGCTCTGTAGAGGAATCATAAGGGGAACTCTGTAAGGGGACTCTTGAGGGGGACTCCGTAAGGGGGACTCTCTAAGGGAAACTATGTAAGGGGGACTATGTAAGGGGGACTCTGTATGGAAGACTCAGTAACGGGACTATGTAAGGGGGACTCTGTAATGGGGACTCTTTAAGAGGGATTATGTAAGGGGGACTCTATAAGGGAGGACTCAGTAAGCTGGAATCTGTAAGGCGGACTCTTTAAATGGGACACTGTAAGGGGTACTCTGTAAGGGGACTCTGTAAGGGGGACTCTGTAAATGGGACTCTGTGAGGGGTACTCTGTAAGGGGACTCAGTAAGGGGGACTCTGTAAGTGGGACTATGTAAGGGGGACTCTGTAAGGGAAACTCAGTAAGAGGGACTCTGAAAGAGGGACTCTGTAAGGGGGACTATGTAAGGGGGACTCTGTAATGGGACTCAGTAAGGGGGGACTCAGTAAGGGGGACTATGTAAAGGGGACTCTGTAAGGGGGACTCTGTAAGGGGGACTCTGTAAGGGGGATCAGTAAGGGGAACTCTGTAAGGGGGACTCTGTAAGGGGGACTCAGTAAGGGGGACTCAGTAAGGGGGACTCTGTAAGGGGGACACAGTAAGGGGGACTCTGTAAGGGGGACTATGTAAGGAGGACTCAGTAAGGGGATCTGTAAGGGGGACTCTGTAAGGGGGACTATGTAATGGGGACTCAGTAAGGGGGACTATGTAAGGGGGGACTATGTAAGGGGGGACTATGTAAGGAGGACTCAGTAAGGGAGGACTCTGTAAGGGGGACTCTGTAAGGGGGGACTATGTAAGAGGGACTATGTAAGGGGGACTATGTAAGGGGGAATATGTAAGGGGGACTATGTAAGGGGGACTATGTAAGGGGGACTATGTAAGGGGGACTATGTAAGGGGGACTATGTAAGGGGGACTATGTAAGGGGGACTATGTAAGGGGGACTATGTAAGGGGACTATGTAAGGGGGACTATGTAAGGGGGACTATGTAAGGGGGACTATGTAAGGGGGACTATGTTAAGGGGGACTATGTAAGGGGGACTATGTAAGGGGACTATGTAGGGGGACATGTAAGGGGGGACTATGTAAGGGGGACTATGTAAGGGGGACTATGTAAGGGGGACTATGTAAGGGGACTAGTAAGGGGGACTATGTAAGGGGACTAGTAAAGGGGGACTATGTAAGGGGGACTATGTAAGGGGGACTATGTAAGGGGATATGTAAGGGGGACTATGGTAAGGAGGACTATGTAAGGGGGACTATGTAAGGGGGACTTGTTAGGGGGATATGAGGGGGACTATGTAGGGAGGAGGAGACTAGTGTAGAGGGGGGAAAGAGAAGAGATGAGAGGGGAGTAGGGGAGAGAGAGAGAGAGAGAGGGAGCAGGGGAGAGATGAGGAGGGGAGAGGAGAGAGAAGAGTGGGAGAGTAGAGAGGAGGGAGTGAGTGAGAGAGGAGTGAGAGGTGAGAGAGAGGAAGGATGAGAGGGAGAGAGAGAGAGAGAGAGAGGAGAGAGAGAGAGAGAGAGGATGAGGAGAGAGGAGAGAGAGTGAGAGAGAGAGGAGAGGAGTGATGAGTGAGGGGAGAGAGAGAGAAGGAGAGGAGAGAGAGAGTGAGAGGAGGAGGGAGAGAGAGAGAGATGAGAGGGAGAGAGGGAGAGTGAGAGAGGAGAGTGAGAGAAGAAGTAGGAGATGATGGAGAGGAGAGAGGGATGAGAGAGAGAGAGAGTGAGGAGAGAGAGAGAGTGAGAGAGGAGAGAGAGTGGTAGATGAGAAAGAGAGGGAGAGAGAGGAGAGAGAGAGGTGAGAGAGGAGAGGGAGAGTGAAGAGAGAGAGAAGAGAGTGAGAGAAGAGAGAGAGAGGAAGAGGGAGAGAGTGAGAGAGGAGAGTGAGAGTGGGTAGGAAGGAGAGAGAGTGAGAGAGAGTGAGGAGAGAGAAGAGAGAGATGAAGAGGAGAGAGAGAGAGAGAGAGAGAAGAGAGAGTGAGAGAGTGAGTGGAGAGGAGAGAGAGAGTTGAGGGAGAGAAGGAGAGAGTGAGGGAGAGAGAGGTAGAGGGAGGGAGAGATGAGGTGAGGAGAGAGGAGGGAGAGAGAGAGAGGAGAGTAGAGAGAGGGAGATAGAGGGAGAGAGAGACGAGAGAGAGGAGAGAAGAGGAGAGTGAGGAGAGAGGAGAAGAGAGAGATGAGTGAGAGAGAGAGAGGAGGAGAGAGAGAGAGAGAGAGAGAGAGAGAGAGAGGAGAGAGAGATGAGAGGAGAGAGAGAGAGAGAGAGAGAGAGATGAGAGAGGAGAGAGAGAGAGAGAGAGTGAGAGGAGAGGGAGAGAGGAGAGAGAGGAGAGAGAGAGAGAGAGAGAGTCTTGCAAACAAACTTTGTTGAGTTCGTTAGCAAACCATTGGCAGTTTGTTTCACGTTCGTTAGCTAAAATTTTCACGCATTGTTCCTCCCGGACAAGTTGTGTTGAGCGAGGCTGTTTGGGGCTGTGTGGGGGCTGTGTGGGGCTGTGTGGGGGCTGTGTGGGGCTGTGGTGGGGGTTGTGTGGGGCTGTGTGGGGGTTGTGTGGGGCTGTGTGGGGGCTGTTTGGGGCTGTGTGGGGGCTGTTTGGGGCTGTGTGGGGGTGTTTGGGGCTGTGTTTGGGGTCCCCTCTTCACTGCCCCCATCTCATGCCTTCGCCCTCAGCACGCGCGCCTCCCCTCTCACTGCCCCTTCCCCTCTCACTGCCTCCCATCTCACTGCCTCCCCTCTCACTGCCTCCCCCCTCACTCTTCGCCTCTCACTGCCTCCCCTCCTCACTGGCCTCCCCTCTTCACTGCCTCCCCTCTCCAACTGCCTCCCCCTCTCACTACTGTCCCTCTCACTGCCGTTACCCCTCTCACTGCCTCCCCCTCACTGCCTCCCCTCTCACGTGCCTCCCCTCTCACTGTCTCCCCTCTCACTACCTCCCTTCGCACTGCCCCCCTCCACTGCAGCCTCCCCTCTCACTGTCCCCCCTCTCACTGCAAGGAGAGTTCACAGGGTGTTCACAATGGGTGAGATGAACTTCATCAGCGATGTTGGTTAATATTGTTCAGCAAGAGATGTGATTGTTTTATAAGGGTGGAGGGTGAGGGGTGTTGTGGTTGGGGTTTATCCTTGTAATGTGGGGTTTGTGGTGTGTGAGGGGGGTTGTGTGTGTGAGGAGGGGTTGTGTTGTGTGAGAGGTGGTTGTGGTGTGAGGGGTGGCTGTGGTGTGTGAGGGGGGTTGTGGTGTGTTAGGGGGGTTTGTGGGTGTGTGAGGGTGGCTTGTGAGTGTTAGGGTGGTTGTGGTGTGTAGGGGGGTTGTGGTGTGTGAGGAAGGGGTTGTGTTTTTGAGGGGTTGTGTGTGTGAGGGTGGTTGTGGAGTGTGATGGGGGTGTGGTGGTGTGGGGGAGTTGTGGTGTGGTGAGGGTGTTGTGCGTGTGGGTGAGGGGTGTTGTGGTGTGGAGGAGAGGGGGTGTTTGTGTGTGAGGGAGTAGTGGTGTGTGAGGGGGGTTGTGGTGTGTGAGGGGAGTTGCGGTGTGTAGGGGGTTGTGGTGTGTGAGGGGTTGGTGGTGGTGTGAGGGGGGATATTGTGGTGTGTGAGGGGGTTGTGGTGTGTGAGGGGGGATTGTGGTGTGTGGAGGGGGGTTTGTGGTGTGTGAGGTGGGTTGTGTGTGTGAGGGTGGGTGTGAGGTCTGATGAGTGGAGTTGTGGTGTTGTGAATGGGGGTTGTAGGTGTGTGAGGGGGTTTATGGTGTGGAGGGAGGTTGTGGTGTGTGAGGGTGGTTGTGGGTGTGTGATGGGGGTTGTGGTGTGTGAGGGGGGTTTGTGGTTTGTGAGGTAGGTTGTGGTTGTGTGAGGGGAGGTTGTGGTGTGTGAGGGGGTTGGTGGTGTGTGATGGGGGTTGTGGTGTGTGAGGGGGGTTGTGGTTGTGTGAGGGGAGTTTGTGTATGTGTGATTGGTGGATGTGGTGTGTGAGGGAGGTTGTGGTGTGTGAGTGGGGGGTTGTGGTGTGTGAGGGGGGTTGTGGTGTGTGAGGGGGGTTGTGGTGTGTGAGTGGGGGTTGTGGTTTGTGAGGTGTTGTGGTGTGTGGGGGTTTGTGGTGTGGTGCGGGGTGTGTTTTAGGTGTGTGAGGGGGGGTTGTTGTGTGTTCGTTGAGTTATGTATTAGATACTGTGTTTGTAGTATGATAGATCTGTATGAAGATTTAGAAATGCTATTTTAATTTATAGTTCTTTGGAATATATAGAGCTGTGGTAATATTATATTATGTCGGGTTAATATGATGAGATTCTTTTGGAAAGATTATAGATCTTGGTTAATATTAATATATCTATTTTTAAATTATAGTATCTTATTTTAATATTATATATCTTTTGGTAATATTATATAGTGCTATTTGTTAATGATTTGTATTGCGAGGGGAAGAGTAGATTTCTTGGTTTAAGATGAGAGAGCTTGATGGGGGGGGGGGGGGGGGGGGGGGGGGGGTGGAAGATTATAGATCTCATGGGTAAGAGGAGAGAGTATTTTTTAATATGTAATATCTATTGTTAAGATTATATATCGATTTTGAAGATTTCTATATATAGTTTTAAATTAATATATCTTATTTAAATATGATTGTATCTTTTTTTAATATTATATGATCTGTGGTTAATATTATAGATAGATGCGGTATGAGTATAGATTTTCAAGATCGTTATGAGTATTGGAAGAGTTTCAGGAGTATATCATGGAGGTATCCTAAACGTGTGATAACACCATTACTTTGTCCACATACCGGTTGACACAGACAGGGGTCCACAGAAAAGGTGTGCCCCTTAACGGGGGACTCTGAATGGACTCATACAGGCTTCCCCAGTAAGGGGTGACACCTTAAGGGTGGACTCAGTAAGTCTGACCCAATTAATTGTTGGACTCATTAAGGGCGACCCCATGTAAGGGGGACTTCCTGTAAGGGGGACACTGTAAGAGTGACTAAGTAAGGGAACTAGAAAGGGGGATCTAAGTAAGAAGGGACGTCCGTACAAGTTGATCCATAAGGGGACTCTGTAATGGGGACTCAGTAAGGGGGACAATGTAAGGGGGCTCTGTAATGGGACTCTTGGAAGGGGGACCAGTAAGGTCGACTCTGTAAGGTGGAAATCGAAAGAGGGACTATGTAAAAGGGGGCTTCTGTAAGGGGACTCAGTATGGGGGACTCTTAATGGGGAACTCTGAAAGGGAATCAGTAGGGGGACTCTGTAAAGGGGACTATGTAAGAGGGACTATTTAAAAAGGCTCTGTAAGGGTAATCAGTAAGGTGGGGACCTATGGTAAGGGGCTCTGTAATGGGACTCATGTAAAGGGGACCCGACAGTAAGGGCGACTCTGAAGGGGAAATCTGAGAAGATGGGACTATGTAAAGGGGGCTCTGTAATGGGGACTCCAGTAAGGGTGGACTCGTAAGGGGGACTCGTGTAATCGGGAATCAAGTAAGGGGGACTCTGTAAAGGGGAACAATGTAAGAAGGGACTAATTAAAGGGGCTCTGTAAGGGGTACTCAGTAAGGTGGACCCGTAATTTGGGGCCTTCAGTAAGCGGGGACTCTTGTAAGGGAAATCATTAAGTGTGACTCTGTAAGGGGGGCTCTGTATGGAGGAATCATTAATGGGATACGCTTGTAATGGGACCTCTTGAGGGTACTCCGTAATGGGGACTCTCTAAGGTAAACTATATAAGGGGGACTAGTAAGGGGGACTCTGTATGGAAGGACTCAGTAACGGGACTATGAAGGGTGACTCGTAATGGGGACTCTTTAAGAGTGACTATTAAGGGGACTCTATAAGGAGGACACAGTAAGGGACTATGTAAGGGGGACTATGTTAAGGGGTACTAAGTAAGGGGGACTCCCAGTAATTAGAACTATGAAAGGGGACTCAGTAAGCGGACTCGATAAGGGGGACTATGTATGGGGACTATGTAAGGGGGGAACTCAGTAAGGTAGACATGTAAAGGGGGACTCAGTAAGCGGGACACAGTAAGGGGGGACTATGTAAGGGGGACTAAAAAAGGGACTCAGTAAGGGGGGAACTCAGTAAAGGTGGGACTCTGTAAGGGTGACTATGTAAGGGGGGACTCTGTAAAGGTGACACTGTAAGGGGACTATGTAAGGGGACCTTTGTAAGGAGGTACTATGTTAAGGGAGACTAACGTAAGGAGGATTATACGTAAGGGGACTACGAAGGGGGACTATGCAAAGGGGACTATGTAAGGGCGACTATGTAAGGGGGAAAATGTAATGGGACTATATAAGGGGACTAGGTAAGGGACTATGTAATGGGAGACTAAGTAAGGGTGGACTATGTAAGTGGAGACTATCGTAAGGGGAGTTTCTATGTAAAGGGGGACTATGTAATGGGGATGACGTAAGGGGGACTACGTAAGGGGACTACGTAAGGGGGACTATGTAAGTGGGACTATGTAAGGGAGACTATGAAAGGGGGACTATGTAAAGGGGGGAACTATGTAAGGGAGACTAAGGTAAGGGAACTAAGTAAATGTACTATGTAAGGTTGACTATGTAAGGGGGACGATGTAAGGGGACTATGTAAGGAGGACATGTAAGGGAGACTATGTAAGGTGGGCTTATGAAAGGGGTACTATGTAAGGGGACTATTAAGGAGGACTATGTAAGGGGGGACTTATGTTAAGGGGGAGGACTATGTAAGGAGGACTATGTAAGGGGGCTATGTAAGTTGGGACTATGGTAAGGAGGACTATGTAAGGGGACTATGTAAGGGAGCTATTAAGTGGGACTATGTAATGGAACTATGTAGGGTGACTATGTAAGAGGACTATGTAAGGGGACTATGTAAGGGTAGGACATTTAAGGGGGACTATGTAAGAGGGACTATCTCAGAAGGGGACTATGTAAGGGGACTAAAGTAAGGAGACTATGTAAGGGGTAGTATGTAAGGGGGAGTAATGTAAGGGGAACTATGTAAGGAGGACTATGAAAGGGGGACTATGTAAGTTACATGTAATGGGGGGACTATGTAAGGGGGAACTATGTAAGGGGGACTATGTAAAGGGGACTAATGTAAAGGGGGCTATGTAAGGGGGACTATTGCAAGGGGAATAAGTAAGGGGACTATGTAAGGGGGAACTATGTAAGGGGGACTATGTAAGGAGGACTAAATGTAAGGGGGATCTATGTAAGGGACTATGAAAGGGACTAGTAAGGGGGACTATGTAAGGGGACTATGTAAGGGGACTCTGTAAGGGAGACTATGTAAGGGGTCTATGTAGAAGGGGGACATGTAAGGGGACTATGTAAGTTGGACTAAGAAAGGGGGACTATGTAAGGAGGGGGACTATGTAAGGAGGACTATTAAGGGGGACGTATTAAGTGGGGAACATGTAAGGGGGACTATGTGAGGGAAACTAAGTAAGGGGGACTATGCAGGAGGACTATTTAAGGGACTATGTAAGTGGGACTATGTAAAGGGGGACTATGTTAAAGGGACTATGTAAGGGGGCCTAAAGTAAGGGGACAATGTAAGGGGACTATGTAAGGGGGACCTTAGTAAAGGGGAGTATTTAAGGGAGACTAATGTAATGTGGACTATGTAAGGGGACTATGTAAGGGGGACTATGTTGAAGGGGACATGTTAGTGGGACAATTGTAAGGGGATACTATGTAAGGGGGACTATGTAAGGGGAGTATGAAAAGGTTAGAGTATGTAAGGTGACTATGTAAGGGGTAGTATGTAAGGGGGACTATGTAATGGACTATGTAAGGGTGACTATGTATGTGGGAACAATGTAAGGGGACAATGTAGGGGGCCTATAAAGGGGGACTTATGTAAGGGGGACATGTAAGGGTACTATGTAAGGGGGACTATGTAAGGGGGACTATGTAAGGGGGACTATGTAAGGGACTATTAAGGGAGACTATGAAGGGGGACTATGTAAGGGGACTATGTAAGGGGGGACTCAGTAAGGGGACTATTATAGGGGGCTATGTCAGGTGGGAACTATGTAAAGTGGGGACTATGAAGGGGGAACTGTAAGGGGGACTTATGTAAGCGGACAATTAAGGGGACTATGTAAAGGTGGACTATGTAAGAGGGGACTATTAACGAGAACTAGTAAGGGAGAGACTATTAAGGGGGACTATGTAAGGGGGACATGTAAGGGGACTAATGAAGGGGGGACTATGAAGAGTGGACTATGTTAAGGGGGGCTATGTAACGGGGACTATGAAAGGGGGAAGGGGGACTATGTAAGGGGGACTAATGTAAGGGGGACTAGTAAGGTGGACTATGTAAGGGAGACTATGTAAGGGGACTATGTATGGTAGACTAAGTAAGGGGGATATGTAATGGGGACTATGTAAGGGGGAACTTATGTAAGGGTGACTATGTAAGGGGGACTATGTTAAGGGGACTAATGGTAAGGGGGGACTATGTAAGGGGGACTAATGTAAGGAGGTACTATTAAGGGGGGACTATGTAAGGGGACTATGTGAATGGGGGACTAAGTAAGAGGAGACAAAGTAAGGGACTATGTAAGGAGGACTATGTAAGGGGGACTAGTAAGGGGACTAAGTAAGGGGACTATGTAAGAGGGACTAGTAAGGGGACTAGTAAGGGGAACAATGAAAGGGGGACTATTTAAGGGGACTATGTAAGGGGGAGTATTTAAGGGGGAGTATGTAAGGGGGACTATGTAAGGGGGACTATGTAAGGGGGAACTATGTAAAGGGGGGACTATGTAATGGGGAACTATGTAAGGGGACTTATGCAAGGGGGACATGTAAGGAGGACTAGTATGGGGGACTGTGTAAGGGGGAACTATGTAAGGGGGACTCTTTAAGGGAAACTAAGTACGGGGGACTATGTAAGGAGGACTTATGTAAGGGGGACTATGTAAGTGGGACTATGTAAGGGGGACTAAGTAAGAGGGAACTATGTAAGTGGGGACTATGTAAGGGGGTGACATGTAAGGGGAACTATGTAGCGGGACTATGTAAGGGATAATGTAAGGTGGAGTATGTAAGGATGAGTATGTAAGGGGGAAACTAAGTAAGGGGGAACTATGTAAGGGGGACTATGATAAGGGGGACTATGTAAGGGTACTAGAAGGGGGAATATTAAAGGTAGACTATGGTAGGGGGACTAATGTAAGGGGGACTAGTGGTAAGGGGACTTATGTAAGGTGGACATGTAAGGGGGACTATTTAAGGGGGAAACTAATGTAAGGGGACTATGTAAGTGGGACTAGGTAAAGTGGGACTATGTAAGGAGGCCTAAGATAAGGGGACTATGTAAGGGGACTAATTAAGGGGACTATGTAGAGGGGGACCTCTGAAAGGGGGAACCTATGTAAGGGGGACTATGTAAGGGGGACTAATTAAGGTGGACTATGTAAGGTGGACTATGTTAAGGTAACTAGTAAGGGGGGACTATGTAAGGGGACTATGTAAGGAGGACTATGTAAGGGACATCATAGGGGACTATGTAAGGGGACTATGTAAATGGGACTATGGTAAGGGGGACATGTAAGGGGACTATGTAATAGGTGACTATGTAAGGGGGACTATGTAAGCTTGGACTATATGTATTGGGACTATGATAAGGGGGGCTATGTAAGGGAGACTATGTAAGGGGGACTATGTAAGGTGGACTATGAAGAGGGATGGACAATGTAGGGGGACTGATGTAAGGAGGGACTATGTAAGGGGGACTAATGAAGGGGGACTATGAGTAAGGGGCTAAGTAAGGGGGATCTATGTAAGGTGACAATGTAAGGGAGACTATGAAAGGGACTATGTAAGGGAGACTAGAAGTGGGACTATGTAAGGAGACTATGAAGGGGTACTATTAAGGGGGGAACAAGGGGACTACGTAAGGGGACTATGTAAGGGGGTGACTATTTAAGGGGGGACTATGTAAGGGGTAAAATGTAATGGGGACTATGTCAGTGGGAGACTATGTAAGGGGACATGTAAGGGGGACTATGAAAGGGGGACTATGTAAGGGAACTAAATGTAAGGGGGACTACTTAAGGGGGACTATGTAAGGGGGACTATGTAGGGACTATGTACGGTGGACTATGTAAGGGGGACTATGTAAGGGAGACTATGTAAGGTGGGACTAAGTAAGGGGGACTCTGTAAGGGGGCTATGTAAGGGAGACTATGTAAGGGGACTATGGTAAGGGTGACTATGTAAGGGGAACTATGTAAGTGGGGACTATGTAAGGGGACTATGTAAGGGGACTAAGTAAGGTGGGACCTATTTAAGGGGACTAAGTAAGGGGGACTTAATTAAGGGGGACTATTTAAGGGGGACTAAGTAAGGGGACTATGTAAGGGGGAGCTATGTAAGGGGGATTAGTAAGGTGGACTATGTAAGGAGACTAGTAAGGGGGACTATGTAAGGGGACTATGTAAGGGGACTAGTAAGGGGGACTAAGTAAGGGGGACTAAGTAAGGGGTAGACTATGTAAGGGAGACAATGTAAATGGGACAATGTATGGGGGACTATGTAAGGGGGACTATGTAATGGGGGACAATGTAAGGGGGACTATGTAGAGGGGGACTATGTAAGGGGGATTATGTAAGGTTGTACTATGTAAGGGGGACTATGTAAGGTGGACTATGTAAGGGTGACTATGTAAGGTTGACTATTAAATGGGGACTATGAAAGGTGGACTATGTTAAGTGGACTATGTAAGGTGGACATGTAAGGGGGACTATGTAGAGGGGGACTATGTAAGGGGAGACTAAGTAATAGGGTGACCTATGTAAGGGGGATCTATGTAAGGGAGACTATGTCAGGGGACCTATGTAAGGGTGGACTATGTAAGGGTGACTATGTAAAGGGGGACTAAGCAATGGGAACTATGTAAGGTAGACAAATGTAAGGGACTATGTAAGGGGGGAACTATGTAAGGGAGACTATGTAAGGGGGACTATGTAAGGGGTTAAACTATGTAAGGGGACTATGTAAAGGGGGACTATGTTAATGAGGGGCTGTTTACTGATGTAAGGGGTGACGATGTAAGGGGACTATGTAAGTGGGACTATGTAAGGGGGACAATGTAAGGTAGTAGCAAGTAAGGGGGACTATGTAAGAGGGGACTATGTAAGGTGGCTAAGTAAGGGGACTAGTAAGGGGGACTATGTGAAGGGGACTATGTAAGGTGGACTATGTAAGGGGACTTTAAGTGGACTATGTAAGGGTGACAATGTAAGGGGGCCTATGTAAGGGAGACTATGTAAGGGGAACTATGTACAGGGGGGACTATGTATGGGGGACAATGTAAGGGGGACTATAGTAAGGGGGAACCATGTACGGGGACTATTGTAAGGGTAACCTAGTGTAAGGTAGACTATGTAAGGGGGGACTATGTAAGGGGGACTATGTAAGGGAGACTATGTTAGGGGGACTATGGTAAGGGAATACTATGTAAGGAGACTATGTAAGGGGACTATGTAAGGGGGAACTATGTAAGGTGGACAATGTAAAAGTGGGGACTATGTTAAGGGGACTATGTAAGGGAGACTATGTAAGGGGAACTATGTAAGGGGACTATGTAAGGGGTGACTATGTAAGGGGAACTATTAAGGGAGACTATGTAATTGGACTATGTAAGGGGGACTAAGTAAGGGGAACTATGTAAGGGGAGACTATGTAAGGGGGACTATTAATGGGAGACTATGTAAGGGGGACTATGTAAGTGGACTATGTAAGGGGACTATGTAGGGACTATTGTACGGGAGTATGTAAGGGGGAAACTATGGTAAGGGGGAGTATGTAGGGGGAGTATGTAAGGGAGACTATGTAAGGGGGACTATGTAAGGGGACTATGTAAGGTATACTATGTAAGGGACTATTAATGGTGACTTTGTAGGGGACTATGTAAGGGGGACTAGTAAGGGACTAAATGTAAGGGACTATGTAAGGGGGACTATGAAGCGGGGAGTATGTCAGGGGGAGGTATGTAAGGGGGACTATGTAAGGGGGGACTATGTAAGGGGGACTATTAAGGGGGACTAGTGTGAAGGGAACTATGTTCAGGGGGACTAAGTAAGGGGGACATGAAAAGGGAGAACTATGAAGGTGGACTAAGTAAAGGTGGATCTATGTAAGGTGGACTATGAAAGGGGGAACAATGTAAGGGAGACTAAAAAGGGGGTACTATGAAGTGGGAACTAGTGTAAAGAGTTGGGACTAGTAAGGGAGATCTAGTAAGGGGGACAATGTACGCGTAGACTATGTAGGGGGACTAAGGTAAGGGGAACTATGTAAAAGGGGGACTATGTAAGGAGACTATGGTCATGGGACAATGTTAAGGGGGACTATGTAAGTGGGACTATTGTAATGGAGGACTATGTTAAGGGGGCCTATGTAAGGGAGACTAGGTAAGGGGACTATGTAAGGGGATCTATGTAAGGGGGACTATGTAAGGGAGACTATGTAAGGGGGACTATGTAAGGGGACTATGTAAGGGGGGACTATGTAAGGTAGAAATATATGTAAGGGAACTATGTAAGGGGGGACTAGTAAGGGGGGGACTATGTAAGGGGGACTATGTAATGGGGCCTGATGTAAGGGGGACTATGTCAGGGGGACTATGTAAGGGGGACTATGTATGTGGGACTATCTGTAAGGGGGGACAATGTAAGGGAGACTATGTAAGGGAGACTATGTAAGGGGGACTATGTAAGGGGGACTATGTAAGGGGGACTATGTAATGGGGACTATGTAAGGGGGACTATGTAAGGGAGACTATGTAAGGGGAGACTATGTAAGGGGACTATGTAAGGGGGACTATGTAAGGGGGACTAGTAAGGGGGACTATTAATGGACTATGTAAGGGAGACTATGTAAGGGGGACTAAGTAAAGGGTACTATGTAAGGGGGGACTAAGTAAGGGGACCTATGTAAGTGGGGACTATGAAAGGGGGACTAGTAAGTGGGAACTATGTAAGGGGAACCTATGTAATGGGAGACTATTAAGGAGAAGACAATGTAAGGGGACTTATGTAGGGGACTATTAAGGGGGAACCTATGTTAAAGGGACTATTGTAAGGGGACTATGTAAGGGGGACTATGTAAGGGAACGTAGAGTAAGGTGCGACATATGTAAGGGGGACTATGTAAAGGGGGGGCCCCTAAACAATGTAAGGGGACTAATGTAAGGGGAATATGTAAGGGGAGCTATGTAAGGGGGACTATGTAAGGGAGACTATGTAAGGGGGACTATGTACGGGGACTATGTTAAGGGGGACTATGTAAGGGGGACTATTAAATGGGACTATGTAAGGGAGACAATGTAAGGGGACTAATGTAAGGGAGACTATGTAAGGTGATACTATGTAAGGGAGACTATGTAAGGGGGACTATGTAAGGGTGAGTATGCAAGGGGACTAGTAAGGGGGACTATGTAAGGTGGACCGATGTAATGTGGACTATTAATGGGTGACTATGGTAAGGGGGACTATGTAAGGGGACTAGTAAGGTTGACTATGTAAGGGGACTATGTAAGGTGACTATGTAAGGGGGACTAATGTAAGGTGGACTATGTAAGGTGGACGTAATGTAAGGGGGACTATGTAAAGGGATACTAATGTAAGGGGGACTATGTAAGGGGACTATGTAAGGGACTATGTAAGGTGACTATGTAAGGTGGACTATGTAAGGGGGACTATGTAAGGGGACTATGTAAGGGGACTATTTAATGGTGGAACTAATGTAAGGTTGGACTATGTTAAGGGGGACTATTAAGGGGGACTATGTAAGTGTGACTATGTAAGGTGGTACTATGTAAGGAGAACTATGTAAGGGGGACAATGTAAGGGGACTATGTAAGGGGGACTAAGAAGGGGTAACTATGTAAGGGGGACTATGTAAGGTGAGGACTAAGTAAGGTGGACTATGTAAGGGAGACTAAGGTAATGGGGGACTATGTAAGGGGGACTAGGTAAGGGGGACTATTTAAAGGGGGACCTATGTAAGGGGGACTATGTAGGGGACTATGTAAGTTGACTATGTAAGGTGGACTATGTAAGGGGGACTGAAGTAAGGGGTGGAACTATGTAAGGTGGACTATGTAAGGGAGACTAAGTAAGGGGGAACTATGTACGGGGGACAAATGTAAGGGGGACTATGTAAGGGGGACTATGTAAGGTGGACTAGTAAGGTGGACTATGTAGAGGTGGACTATGTAATGGAGACTATGTAAGGGAGACTATGTAAGGGAGACTATGTAAGGTGGACTATGTAAGGTGGACTATGTAAGGGGGACTATGTAAGGGAGACTATGTAAGGTGGACTAATGTAAGGGGACTATGTAAGGGGGACTATGTAAGGGAGACTATGTAAGGTGGACTATGTAAGGGGGACTATGTAAGGTGGACTATGTAAGGGGGACTATGTAAGGTGGACTATGTAAGGGGGACTATGTAAGGGGGACTATGTAAGGGGGACTATGTAAGGTGGACTATGTAAGGGGGACTATGTAAGGTGGACTATGTAAGGGGACTATGTAAGGTGGACTATGTAAGGGGGACTATGTAAGGTGGACTATGTAAGGGGACTATGTAGGGGACTATGTAAGGGGACTATGTAAGGGAGACTATGTAAGGTGGACTATGTAAGGGGGACTATGTAAGGTGGACTATGTAAGGGGGACTATGTAAGGTGGACTATGTAAGGGAGACTATGTAAGGGAGACTATGTAAGGGAGACTATGTAAGGTGGACTATGTAAGGTGGACTATGTAAGGGGGACTATGTAAGGGAGACTATGTAAGGTGGACTATGTAAGGGAGACTATGTAAGGGGGACTATGTAAGGGAGACTATGTAAGGTGGACTATGTATGGAAGACTCTGTACATCATACATATACATAGGTCACAGTTATATACTTATACATATAATCACAGATACTATATCATACATATACAAACAAACATATATCATACACATACATACATACATCATAAGCATATATTAGCACAAATAATATACATTAACATACATTTTGAAAAGAAATAAAATATTTTACCCAGGATACTAAAATTAACTTGATTTTCTTCTATTTTGAGTAAATTTTCCTGTCTTGTTAGAGAGAGGTTCCCCTCATGGAAGGTTCCTTGATGTTGGTGAGGGGCTCTTGATTTAGGGAATTTGATCTGTGCTCCAGTTCCCCGAATTAAGCCTGAATGCCTTCCACATCCCCCCCTCCCAGGCGCTCTATAATCCTCCGGGTTTAGCGCTTCCCCCTTGATTATAATAATAATAGAGAGAGAGAGAGAGAGAAAGAGAAAGAAAGAAAGAGAGAGAGAGAGAGAGAGAGAGAGAGAGAGAGAGAGAGTCTTGTGAGCTAGGCAAACAAACTTTGTTGAGTTCGTTAGCAAACCATTGGCAGTTTGTTTCACGTTCGTTAGCTAAAATTTTCACGCATTGTTCCTCCCGGACAAGTTGTGTTGAGCGAGGCTGTGTGGGGGCTGTGTGGGGGCTGTGTGGGGGCTGTGTGGGGGCTGTGTGGGGGCTGTGTGGGGGCTGTGTGGGGGCTGTGTGGGGACTGTTTGAGGGGTGTGAAGGGGGTGTGTGGGGCTGTGTGGGGCTGTGTGGGGGCTGTGTGGGGGCTGTTTGAGGGCTGTGAAGGGGCTGTGTGGGGCTGTGTGGGGCTGTGTGGGGGCTGTGTGAGGGCTGTTTGAGGGCTGTGAAGGGGCTGTGTGGGGCTGTGTGGGGCTGTGTGGGGGCTGTGTGGGGCTGTGTGGGGGCTGTGTGGGGGCTGTTTGAGGGCTGTGAAGGGGCTGTGTGGGGGCTGTGTGGGGGCTGTGTGGGGCTGTGTGGGGGCTGTGTGGGGGCTGTGTGGGGGCTGTGTGGGGCTGTGTGGGAGCTGTTTGAGGGCTGTGAAGGGCTGTGTGGG
>NC_069465.1:27952469-27959969 GCF_026875155.1 Cherax quadricarinatus | reverse complement strand
CAATTTCACCTGCCTTGAAAGGTGCTGTTAGTGTGCAGCAATATTCCAGCCTAGATAGAACAAGTGACCTGAAGAGTGTCATCATGGGCTTGCCATTCCTGGTTTTGAAGGTTCTTATTATCCATCCTGTCATTTTTTTCTAGCAGATGCGATTGATACAATGTTATGGTCCTTGAAGGTGAGATCCTCCGACATGATCACTCCCAGGTCTTTGACATTAGTTTTTTGCCCTATTGTGTGGTTGGAATTTGTTTTAAACTCCGATATAGTTTTAATTTCCTCACGTTTTCCATATCGGAGTAATTGAAATTTCTCATCATTGAACTTCATATTGTTTTCTGCAGCCCATTCAAAGATTTGGTTGATGTCCGCCTGGAGTCTTGCAGTGTCTGCAATGGAGGACACTGTCATGATAATTCGGGTGTCATCTGCAAAGGAAGACACGGTGCTGTGACTTACATCCCTGTACAATCAAGCTCACACAATGAGTATGCTCCACTTTCTTGGATTGCCTGAACCCAGTCTCATCAGCAACTTCTTGACAAAATAGAGAACAGAGCAAGACGGCTCATCTCTCGGCTGGGACCAGCCTGGAGAGATTTGTCATTTCAACACCGGAGTGATGTGGGTGGCCAATATTGTGAGAGTACGACACTTGGCTCCAGTTCGAGGGTAGCAAATAGCAACTACACTCTGACTGTCACCTTGTCATCTGAGGTCATATTTCCTAGTATTCCTTGACCATGTTTCTATACCATCCTGACATCAACGAGATACTGTCAGATGACCTGATGAAATCGTTGGCCCACAGATGGCTGCAACTTTTATTACCTGGTGGGGAAGGATCAACTCCCCCGCGGCCCAGTCTCAGACAAGGCCTAGTGGAGGAGTAAGGCCTGATCAACAAGCTGTTACTGCCGGCCGCACGCAGTCCAACGTATGCACCACAGCCCGGTTGGTCAAGCACTGGTTTGAGAAACCTGTTTCCTCTTGAAAACAGCCAGAGACTTGTTGGTAATTCCCCCTTATGCACTGAGGGAAGGCGATGAAGAGCCGGAGACCTCTCACAGTCAACAACTTCTCTGTCAGTGCACTCGACTCACCCCTGCTGTTAGTGGAGATATTTCACACTGTCTGTTAGGTGTCTTGTTGTCATAAGGAGTGATTTCAGTGTTAAGCTTTGGAATCAGTCCCTCTAGGATCATTCAGGCGTAAATTACATTATGTACATTTCTTGCTTACGTTCCTAAGAATACAGTTAAAGAGACCTCAAGTATTCCCAGTACTTCAGGTGACTGGCTGAGTGTATACAAACAGTGAAACTTCTCTGTGGGTTTTCCAGCTGAGCAATCAGTCCTGCCTTGAAGGTGACCGTCAGTATACAGCAGTACTCCAGTCTGGAGAGACCAAGCGACTCGCCATCTCTCGTCTTGAAAGTTTTAGTTATCCAGTCTATCATTGTTCTTGCTGTAGCAGCAGCAACATTGTTGTGATCCTTGAATGTGAGATCTTCCCACATCTTCACTCCCAAGTCTCACTCGTAGAACTTTCGCTTTGCTGAAGGATTGGAGTTTGACCTCTACTCGTTTACAGACATTATATCCACCAGTCTTCCACAGCGGAACAACTGACACTTGTCCTTGTTAAACATCATGTTGTGGTCTGGAACCACTGCAAGACTTGATCTACATCCGACTGAAGATTCGCTGAGCCATCGACGGAAGCCTCTCTCTGTCGGAATCTCTAGTGTCATCAGCAGAGGACGTCACTGTGCAGTATAATGTGTCTTGGAGAGTGACACACATGTTCAACAGTTGGGCGTCTTGGTGGAAGGAACAGGAAATGAAACAAACAGTAAATGGTTGAACAGTGCGTTGAAATGAAGAGAAAATTTAATGAACTGAGAATCTTGGGTGACACCAGCTCCTGGACCTGACGTAAGGTGATAGAGGTCAATACAGAGAGAAACAGACAGACAGACAGATAGATAGAAAAACAAAGACAGACAGACAGACGACAGACAGACAAAAAGACTGACAGACAGAGAGTTAGTTTTAAAAAGTGTGAGTAATTATCAAAATAATCTGATTCTGTTTCCGGTGGAGCTCATTTGCATATTAGGTCGACGCTTGAATTATGCCTTTGGCACTGCGCTTCTCACTGTGCTGGCACTGTACGCTTGGCACTGCTGGAGCTATGCTCTTGGTACTGTGCTGGCACTATGCTCATAGCACTATGTTGGCCCTATGCTCTTGGCACTGCTGGCACTATATTCTTGGCACTGCTGGAACTATGCTCTTGGCACAGTGCTAGCACAACGTTCTTGGCACTGTACTAGCACTATGCTCTTGGCACTGTGCTAGCACTATGCTCTTGGCACTGTGCTAGCACTATGCTCTTGGCACTGTGCTAGCACTATGCTCTTGGCACTGTGCTAGAACTATGCTCTTGGCACTGTGCTAGAATTGTGCTCTTGGCACTGTGCTAGAATTGTGCTCTTGGCACTATTACGAAAAAAACTCAAAATCTGGTGTGGTTAATGATGAACTATGAAACGTGTATACTCAGGTATACTCAGACATACTCAGGTATATTCAAGTATAATCAGGTATACTCAAGTATACTCAGTCATACTCAGGTATACTCAAGTATACTCAGGTATACTCAAATATACCAGGTCAACCCCAGTGCAACCAAACACTCTAAATCAAAACACCCATGCCACATCCAATGCCCCCTCCCACTACATTACAAACTCCACCCCCACAGCAACAACCCATAGTTCCTTATCAGGTCTCCCACTTCCCCAACCCCAATATACTTCCCAGACCACAGTATTAGAAAAGAAGTTGAAGGTGTGGTATACAAATGCAGATGGAATAACAAACAAGTATGAGGAGTGGCACGAAAGAATCAAGGAGACATCCCCAGACATAATAGCACTCACAGAAACAAAACTCACCAGAATAATAACTGGGTGACCCACGAGACTGGGTGACCCACGAGGCTGGGTGACCCACGAGGCTGGGTGACCCACGAGGCTGGGTGACCCACGAGGCTGGGTGACCCACGAGACTGGGTGACCCACGAGGCTGGGTGACCCACGAGACTGGGTGACCCACGAGGCTGGGTGACCCACGAGACTGGGTGACCCACGAGGCTGGGTGACCCACGAGGCTGGGTGACCCACGAGGCTGGGTGACCCACGAGGCTGGGTGACCCACGAGACTGGGTGACCCACGAGACTGGGTGACCCACGAGGCTGGGTGACCCACGAGGCTGGTGACCCACGAGGCTGGGTGACCCACGAGGCTGGGTGACCCACGAGGCTGGGTGACCCACGAGACTGGGTGACCCACGAGGCTGGGTGACCCACGAGGCTGGGTGACCCACGAGACTGGGTGACCCACGAGGCTGGGTGACCCACGAGGCTGGGTGACCCATGAGGCTGGGTGACCCACGAGGCAGGGTGACCCATAGAAGAGAACGCATTCACCAACGTTCACTCCACCGGTCTCTACAGAAGTGTGCTGACGTCACAGATTTCCCTGCGACTCCAACATCCTCAACCACCCCCTCTTCTCCCCTCCCCCCCCCCCTCCCCTCCCTCAGAGTGCAGGCACTACCCTTTCCATCTCCGGGACTCAAGTCCGGCTAACCGGTTTCTTCGATTCCCTTCGTAGACGCTACCTAGTGCACACTCCAACAGCACGTGGAGCGAGTCTCCACTCACTCCCGGCGATACACCCCACTTCAACTTCTTCCTCTTTTCTTGCAGTTTTTCTAGCCTGAATTTTTACCAAACATTGTCTCTTGTCCACTGTTGCCATTCTCCTTACACTCCATCTACCTCCTACACTCACTATCTACCACTAAATAATGATCAGACATATCTATCGCTCCTCTAAGAAAATGTACATCCAGCTGATGTACATCCAGCTGATGTACATCCAGCTGATGTACATCTAATTGATGTACATCCAGCTGATGTACATCCAATTGATGTACATCCAGCTGATGTACATCCAGCTGATGTACATCTAATTGATGTACATCCAGCTGATGTACATCCAGCTGATGTACATCTAATTGATGTACATCCAGCTGATGTACATCTAATTGATGTACATCCATCTGATGTACATCCAGAAGTCTACCCGTTAATCTTGTGTTTACTAATATAGAGTCTAACAACCTGCTGTCACAGTGCCCTATGCAATATCTCACTTATTTGTTTATACTCTTTTTCTCAAAGTGTTACTTATTACTACACTTCTTCCTACATGCAACTTAGTTACCTCGCTCGCAAATCCCCCCCCCCCCCGCTGTCACTTAACCCCTGGTACTAGACACTTACCTGCCACACTGTGGCATGCAAAGAGTACGTAACCTTTATTCGGCGCATGTACACACACTCATTTACAGGCTATCTCCCCAACCAGCGAACCAGGTACTAAGGGTTGACGATGGGGCCCCGTAATTCAATTAGTACCCAGGTTCTAACCAATGAGAAGATGGTTTTGGCAATCGCAGAGGTGATGTGGGTACCACACACCTGTCTGCCCTTGTCATTCCCATTCTAGAGCTGGTTGAAGCACGGTCTGCTCTCTAGTGGCTTCTATTCTGCCTTGCTTACCGTGGCAGTTTTTCTGCTGTGTTTATTTCGCTCCCTTTACACCCAGGATAACAGGCCTTTGGGACTCCTGGGTTGTAATACACACCATCTACACTTCTCCCCCAGCTGTCACTTAACCCCTGGCACTAGACACTTACCTGCCACACCATCTACACATGTCTCACCCACTGAAACATTGTGGTTATTCATAACAATAACTTTCTCACTTGCTTTAAAACTTCCTAAACATTCATTGAACATTTCTCTCTCTCTCTCTCTCTCTCTCTCTCTCTCTCTCTCTCTCTCTCTCTCTCTCTCTCTCTCACTCTCTCACTCTCTCTCCCTCTCTCTCTCGCTCTCTCTTTAAACATGCCTCTCGCCTTCAAATGCATATACACTTACTATAACCCACTTCTGTCATCCCACCTTTATTTTGATCCATATAATTCTTGAGTTTAAACACACATAATCATTTTTTTCTCCGCAACTGATGAGATGTTATTACCTCTAGATGTTATTATTACCTCTAGATGTTATTACCTTTAGTTCTGTTTTCAGATAAACTCAACTTAATCCCATTTACTCTACCTTGTAGTAATTCTCCCTTCCCTCACACATTTTCCTTCCCTTAGTGCTACAGCATCCAGTGATCTCCCACTCATCAACACATCCAATTATTATTTCATTTACAACATAAACAAAGGTTCATGATGTGTCTGCAACATCCACAGCCACACTGAGTACATGAGAAAGGGGGTTGCTAGCTCCCTTGTTGCACCTCAGGTAAGCACAGTGGCTTAGGTTCTCTTCGGTGGCACGTTTCGCCCAACTGGGTTTCCGAAACACTAGCTGGAATAATATACGACACTTTTGGTATTTCGCTCATGTGTTGAGTTTTATCTTGAACGAGATAAGAGATGATGTTAGAAGGTGATGTTAGAAGGTGATGTTAGAAGGTGATGTTAGAAGGTGATGTTAGAATGTGAAGGTGAAGTTAGAAGGTGATGTTAGAAGGTGATGTTAGAAGGTGATGTTAGAAGGTGAAGTTAGAAGGTGTGTGTTAGAAGGTGATGTTAGAAGGTGAAGTTAGAAGGTGTGTTAGAAGGTGATGTTAGAAGGTGATGTTAGAAGGTGATGTTAGAAGGTGGTGTTAGAAGGTGATGCTAGAAGGTGAAGGTGAAGTTAGAAGTGAAGTTAGAAGGTGATGTTAGAAGGTGATGCTAGAGGTGAAGGTGAGTTAGAAGGTGATGTTAGAAGGTGATGTTAGAAGGTGATGTTAGAAGGTGAAGTTAGAAGGTGATGTTAGAAGGTGATGTTAGAAGGTGAAGTTAGAAGGTGGTGTTAGAAGGTGATGTTAGAAGGTGATGCTAGAAGGTGAAGGTGATGTTAGAAGGTGATGTTAGAAGGTGATGCTAGAAGGTGAAGGTGATGTTAGAAGGTGATGTTAGAAGGTGATGTTAGAAGGTGATGCTAGAAGGTGAAGGTGATGTTAGAAGGTAATGTTAGAAGGTGATTTTAGATGATGATGTTAGAACGTGATGTTAGAAGATGTTAGAAAGTGATGTTACAAGATGATGTTAGAAGATAATGTTACAAGATGATGTTACAAGATGATGTAAGAAGGCGATGTTACCATAAGAGCTCTGTTCCACAAGGCACAGTACTCGCCCCCATCTTATTCCTTATCCTCATATCAGACATAAACAGAGATATACACCACAGCACCGTATCATCCTTTGCGGATGATACTAGGATCTGCATGAGGCTGTCATCTGCTGAGGACGCGGTTAACCTCCAAGAAGATATAAACAAAGTTTTCCAGTGGGCAACGGTAAACAATATGATGTTCAATGAGGACAAATTCCAACTACTCCGTTATGGAAAACTGGAGGAGATAATAACTAGAACAGAGTATACTACTGACTCCGGCCATACAATAGAGCGGAAAAATAATGTAAGGGACCTGGGAGTAGTAATGTCTGAGGATCTCACTTTCAAGGATCACAACAGTGCCACGATCACAAGTGCAAAGAAAATGATAGGATGGATAATGAGAACGTTCAAAACGAGAGATGCCAAGCCCATGATGATCCTTTTCAAATCACTTGTTCTCTCTAGGCTGGAATACTGCTGTACATTAACATCTCCATACAAAGCAGGTGAAATCGCAGATCTAGAGAGTGTACAGAGATCCTTTACTGCACGTATAAGTTCTGTCAAGCACCTTAACTACTGGGAACGATTGGAAGCACTTGACTTGTACTCGTTGGAACGCAGGAGGGAGAGATATATCATAATCTACACTTGGAAAATCTTGGAAGGAATGGTCCCAAATCTGCACACAGAAATCACTCCCTACGAAAGTAAAAGACTGGGCAGGCGATGCAAAATACCCCCAATTAAAAGTAGGGGGGGCCATTGGTACACTAAGGGGCCCAAGACTGTTCAACAGCCTCCCACCAAGCATAAGGGAAATTACCAATAGGCCCCTGGCTGCCTTCAAGAGGGAGCCGAGTCAGCCGGGCTGTGGTTCGTACGTTGGACTACCTGCGACCAACAGTAACAGCCTGGTTGATCAGGCTTTGATCCACCGGGAGGCCTGGTCGTGGACCGGGCCGCGGTGGCGTTGATCCCCGGAATAACCTTCAGGTAGACAGGTAGAAGGTGATGTTAGAAAGTGATGTTTCAAGATGTTAGAATATGTTAGAAGGTGATGTTAGAAGATGATGTTGCGGGGAGAGGTGAATGATGCTGAGGCGAGGAGATTGGGGGAGGAGCGAGGATAGTGGGGGTGGGGGGAACTCAGGTAACTCCCCCTTCACCTGGCAACACTGACAGGTGAGCACCAGCAAAACAGGTGATTCAATTAACCTTGCTACCTGTGT
>NC_069465.1:27944969-27947469 GCF_026875155.1 Cherax quadricarinatus | reverse complement strand
CTGTCAGTGGTGACATAAGGCAGGAGGAGGGGCATTTCCTTCTTAAATCACTTGACCAAGAAAAGGCTGTGGGCCCCAGACAAGTTGAGCCCAAGATTGTTGAGAAGATGTGCAGACCAGCTAGCAGCACCTCTAACTCGCATCTTTCAGCACTGCCTAGTACAGTGTAAATGACCCTCTCCATGGAAAGAGGCAAATGTAGTCCCTGTTCACAAAAAAGAAGAGCAGAGCAAAATCACACTACAGACCAGTGTCACTCCTGTCAATCACTGGTAAGATCCTTGAGACAATAATCTCAAGACAAATACAGATTTTTTGACTACCACTCACTAAATTGTGACCGTCAATAAAGGCTTCAGGAAAGGTTACTCTGCTGCTGATCTGTTGTTAAAAACCCCTCCACTAAGTGGCCCCCAGTCACTGGATGAATCAAAAAATCAGCTGTGTGGTAGCACGGACATTGCTGGCGCTTTCGACCGGGTGTGGCACCAGGGCCTCTTAGCAAAACTTCAAGCACTGGGAATTGCAAAGGGTCTAAAGCTATGTCTCCTCAGTGATTACCTTCATGGTAGATCTCTAAGTGTAGTCCTCAATGGAACGGAATCAGCAAGGCATCCTATTGGGGCAAAACGTTCCACAAGGGAAATGTGCCCGGTCCACTGTTTTGGAAGTCTACTTCAACGACCTTCTTCATCTCATCCCAGAATCACATCATAGCAGACGACTTACACTGACATTCACTTATCCAAGAGAAGAAATGCCACTGCTCTAAGCTACATCAATCACCAGCTGAGAGCTATATCAGCTTGGGGAAAAAAGATGGCAAGTAACATTTGCACCTGAGAAAACGCAAATGATGATCGTCTCTAGGCACCATGATGGGAATGCTGGTGCAGTATAAGGATGAATGGGACGATGTTGGCACCTGGAGAAGAATTGATTATCCTTGGGGTGAAATTTGACTCCAAACAAAACCCTGAAGAACCATGTTGTAAATCTTGCAAACAAGGAGCCAGGAAGCTTACAGCACTTCGCCGTATCTCGCCCTCTGCTTGACAGTAGGGGTTGCAAGATCCTGTACGAGGCACAAGTACGCTCACACCTTGATATGCTCCACTTTCTTGGTTGCCTGCCCCCCCCTCTCATCTGCGTACTGCTTGAAGAGTAGAGAAAAAGAGCAAGACGTCTCATCTCTCGCCTGGAACCATCCTGGATAGATCTGTCATTTTAGCAGAAACCTTCAACATAGGAGGGATTGGGTGGTCTTACTGTTATGTACAAGGCCAATATTGTCAAAATACCACACTTGGGTCCGCTTTGAGGACAGCGTGAAACAAGCTTTTAATGCCACAAGACGGGCAGAAAGCAGCAACTTCACTTTGGCTGTACCCTTCTCCAGACATCACTTTCCCTCTGAGATCTACATACCCAGGAATGACTCAGTATGGAACACATTCGTTTCGCATAACGATGTCAACAGATAAAGTCAGTTGATCAAATGAAAATGCTGGCCCACAGATGGCTCCAACTTCATCCTGTTTCCCTACTTGTATGTCTCAAAAACAAAAAAAATGCTTTCAAATGAGCTGATGTTAGGGAACGCTCTTAGCTTGCCAATAAAGTTTTGGAATCCTTAACCTGTAATATAGCTGTCAATAAAGCTAGGGGCCCTTAACCTTTTCAAACCCTGGGGTAAAAAGAGAGAGAAGAGAGAGAGAGAGAGAAGAGAGAGGAGAAGAGAGAGAGAGAGAGAGAGAAAAGAGAGAGAGAGAGAGAGAGAGAGAGAATTTCGTTAATATGTACAGTCATTACCTACAGAAACTTTCTCTATATAAACCTGTTACACCCTTTTGTTCATTTTGTTCATTTTGTTCATTTTGTTCATTTTGTTCATTTTGTTCATTTAGTACTGTTTATTATCACAATGGTATACTTTTACATATTATTTTTGCTATTTCACTTAACATTATATTCTGGAGTAATTCCATTAGTAACTAAAATGGATTTACTGTATAATATTATCTGGTCGTATTACTTAGCTTTGTATTTAGGTAGGTTATTTAATTAGTGTCAACTGCTGGTGACCTGGCCAAGCACCATTAGGTGTTTTGAGCTGCTCGATCCCTGCTGGTGACCTGGACAAGCACCAGAGGTGTTTTTGAGCTGCTCGATCCCTGCCCGGTTACTGGACAAGCACCAGTAGGTGTTTTGAGCTGCTCGATCCCGCTGGTGACCTGGACAGCACCTAGGGGTTTTGAGCTGCTCGATCCCTGCTGGTGACCTGGACAAGCACCAGTAGGTGTTTTGAGCTGCTCGATCCCTGCTGGTGACCTGGACAAGCACCAGTAGGTGTTTTGAGCTGCTCGATCCCTGCTGGTGACCTGGACAAGCACCAGTAGGTGTTTTGAGCTGCTCGACCCCTGCTGGTGACCTGGACAAGCAAACCCGTAGGTGTTTTGGCGTCAACCCCCTGGTGACCTGGACAAGCACCCCTAGGTGT
>NC_069465.1:27927521-27944469 GCF_026875155.1 Cherax quadricarinatus | reverse complement strand
TTTCCCAGCTCCTTAAGGAATTTGATGCACTCTTTCCCCATGACCCAAGGGGGTTTGAGCCTATGGGAACAAACATATAATGAGGGAAAAGTTCCCCAAAATTTTTTCTATACTTTTGGGACTCCCTGAAGCGGGCAGCTGCCCTCCTTCCTCCCTGGTGTATTGGAGATAGGTATCAGCCAAGGGTAGATGCACAGGGTATAGCCCCCAACCCCACCTGCTTCCCATCTGTCCAGGCTTGAAGGGTGATACCATCTGGACGCTTCTGGCTGCCATCAGATCTGCATAGTTGGGGTGGCTCCTTACTGCTGGGCATCCAAAGCTGTTGTGAGTCCCCTTGATAATGTTATTAACCCCCTCATGTCTTGCAATCTTTCCCTGGGATTTACGGCACACAAGACCATGGTACCGAATCGGTTTTGCTGCTTCACTGCCACAAATACACCTGTGTTCGGCGAGAATAGGGCGGCAAGTCGAAGGGCAACACCGATGCGGATGGTCTGTGGGGTCGAGACGTGTGCCAAGGCTGGAGTTGGAACAGCAACAGAAAGTCCCCAGCATGAGGGGCTTCATGCCAGGAGGCGGGTCTATCCTTCCCGACACACTCTGAAGCATTGTTGAGGCAATTTTTTCCCACTATTGGACCATCCCAGTGCGATTGTTTGTAGTTGTTGGGGGGAGCAGGTCTGGCTCCAGAGCCCGTTAGATTATCCCAGATCATTGCTCCGTCAATGAATTTTTGGTCTGGACTCCTACCTTGTCCCTAAGATGTTTCGGGGAGAATCGCTGCTACAAGCTCTCTGGATGCAATACACGAGGACAGAAAAGCAGGTAACGCAATCTGTGATGACTTGCGGACACCAATGCCTCCTAGTCTGACTGGAAGTGTAGCTTGGTTCCACTGCCCGTCTTCTAGGTAAGGTTAAGTACTTTCGTAAAATCTGCCTCAGAATACTGTCATATTCGTGCAGTATAGGGGTTATCATATGAAGGTGCACATCTTAGGAAATATGTCAACCTGGGCAGACTCAAGCACTTTGTGAGAAGGTTACAAGGCATCGTGGGTGTCCAGATTTGCCTATTCGTTGTTCCATTCTCCTTAACTCTTCCAAATTTCCCTTCCTGAGAATTGTGTGTGTGTGTGTGTGTGTGTGTGTGTGTGGTGTGTGTGTTGTGTGTGTGTGTGTGTGGTGTGTGGATAAGTTCTTTATTGAATCCTGTACTTTCCTACATCTTCCACAACAGTGTCTCCCACTTAAACAATATTTTACAGTTGTATATAAGACTGTGTCCAGCAGTTGTAAACTGTACCAGAAACAAACACTGGGACAAAAGTGTTCATTTTTTTTGGGTTTTGTTTACAATTTTGTTTATATTTGGGGTCCGTATGGGGACTCTGTCTTCCCACCAAGAAATCTGCTACAAAAATGTCATCAGTTTCCTTTTTGTGGAGTTCGTCTTTTTTAAAATATATGCAAGTCACTGAAATGTCCACAAGTAAACACGCAAGTACACAAAGTACCCAAAGTACCACACACACAACACACACACACACACACACACACACATACACACAATTCTCTCTTTTCCACTGTGGATAATATACATGGAGAGAATTTCGGGGGTCAACGCCCCCGGGGCCCCGTCTGAGACCAGACCTCTAGAATATATATAAACACAATTTCCCCAGCACACGTATAATACTTAATATCCAAACCCCCTGTGTCACTCACATGTGTGCAAACATTCTATGACATATGTGTTACTTTCTCACACAGACATCATCAGACCACACCTCTCCTTATAAGTGTATCTGCTCTATAGTATATTAGAGTGTAAGTCTGAGGGACCTGCGGGTTTTCACCACACTATTAAAATTCGAGAAAAATTTTACCTCCTACTTGATAACAATAGTTATGATCTATGGTTTGCGGTGTTTTGTTTATTTGCAGTAATGATTTGTGATTTAGAGTAATGACTGTGATTTTGCAGTGTTTTTAGTGATGTGTAGTGATATGTTTATTTTTCCCGTTTGTATTTAAAATTATATTATTTTATTTTAATAGAATTCTGAATAATCGGGATTTTTAGATGGTGTTACATAGTATTTTCTAGATATCCTTAATGAAAAAATATGAAGATATAAGGAAGAACAGTTGAGAGAGTCTTGTACTGGATATAGCAAGAAAACATTCTTGTGAAATTTTTACATAATTTTTAATTTTTCCCGTCTTCACTTCTCTCAACTTCACTATATTGAGAAAAATATTCACAAACACAATAAAAAAGAAAGAAAAAAAAAGATGTACAAACTGGAGAGTCAAACCCCTCGACAAAAGTGATGTTGATGTTGATGTTACAACCTGGCCAGTACAACTCTGTCTTAATGTCTTCAATATTGCTGTTTTATGTATTACTGTTATCTTGCTCTACTCTTCCCTTATTTTATTGTACTGTTCTTGTATGTTCTTGTGTGATATTTATGTACTGCTGTACTGTTCTGCTGTATGTTACTGTATTTTTTTTGTGTGTTTCAGTTTTGTTCTTGTGTGTTACTGTACTGTACAGTTTTGTGTTGTTCTATTGTTATTATGAGGTACTTTTTAGACTGTTCTTTATTATTTATTTTTTGTGTTTTCCGTCACTCGATCAATCACAATCTTGACATATTCATTCCTTGGTATAATCAACAGGCAATACACAAACTTAATATTTATGTGTTAGTGGGATGCAGTTCCTTGCATGTTACAGTAGTAATTTTACTGTGTATTGAAGTTACTCCACTGTTAACTCAGAACATAAGAAGGAGGAACACTGCCAGGACGCCTGGTTGGCCCATACTAGTTGGCCCTTTACAATTCATCCCACTAACAATACATTTTGCCCCAACCCAATTTTCAATGCACCCAAGACATAAGCCTTCTGATGTGAAAGTCTCACTCAAATCAAACCCCTCCCACCTCATGTACTTATCCAAAACCTAAATTTGAATACTACCCAAAGTCCTAGCTCAATAACCCAACTAGGTAGACTGTTCCACTCTTCTAAAACTACCTATTTCAAAACCAATAATTCTAAGTCCTTGCCCCAGACCTTGCCAGTGGAGGCCAGTGGTTCGTCTTTAAGGTTCCCCCCCTCGCCTTCTGGTTCAAGTGTCCGGAATCCCATCCGTGGGCCCCGGATGTCTTCCCCTTTCTCCATTTCCTTAGGTCTGCTCGCCTCTCTCTCTCTCTCTCTCTCTGCCTTCCAGCCTCAGCCTTCCCCAGGTTCATGTGTCCAGGGGAATCCATCCGTTCGCTCCCGGAGTCTCCCCTTACACACTTACCCCAGGTCAGCATCAACCACAACACCTTCCCCCAAGTCATGAATCCAGGAATCCATCAGTTCGCTCCCGGCCAGCGATGGCCTAGCTTGTGGCGAGGCATGGGTGAAAGTTGGTCCAAAGCATGAGGAGGTACTTGTGCCTCCTCCCATGGGAGACTTAGGTCTCAGACATCGTCAACAGTACCCAGGTTCCAGCCAATGAGAAGATGGTTTTGGCAATCGCAGAGGTGTTGTGGGTACCACTCGCCTGTCTGACATTCACACATCACAAGAACATTACAGCATAAAATTAGTATTTACACAGGAGTCACTGTTTCAATGTGCAAGAACCACCATATTAATTCTAGTTGTTGTCATCCCACAACAGTTTATTGTGTGTACTCACTAGTTGAGGATGCGGGGGTCGAGTCCGAGCTCCAGGACCCCGCCTCTTCACTGGAACGCTACTAGGTCACTCTCCCTGAGCCGTGAGCTTTATCATACCTCTGCTTAAAGCTATGTATGGATCCTGCCTCCACTACCTCGCTTTCCCAAAATATTCCACTTACTGACTACTCTGTGGCTGAAGAATACTTCCGTACTATCCCTGTGATTCATCTGAGTCTTCAGCTTCATAACTGTGTCCCTTGTTACTGAGTCCAAATTCTGGAACATCTGTCTTTGTCACCTTGTCAATTACTATCAGTTGTTGTATGTCGTTATCATGTTCCCCCCTAATCTCTCCTGTCCTCCAGTGTCGTCAGGGGTTGATTTCCTTAAAACCTCTCCTGTAGGAATACCTCTTAGCTCTGGGATAGTCTTGTTGCAAACCCTTTGCAATTTCTTCTAGTTTCTTTACGTGCTTGGCTAGGTGTGGGTTCCAAACTGGTGCCCGCATACTCCAATATGGCCTAACGTACTCGGTGTACAGGGTCTGAATGATTCCTTATTAAGATGTCGGAAATGCTGTTCTGAGGTTTGCTAGGCGGCCATTTATTGCGCAGCAGTTTTTTGGGTTTTTGGGATGTGCGTTCAGGAGATGCCAGGTGTTATACTCACCCCAAGATCTTTTTCCTTGAGTGAGGTTTGTAGTCTCTGGCCCCCCTAGACTGTACTCCGTCTGCGGTCTTCTTTGCCCTTTCCCAATCTTTCATGACTTTGCACTGGGTGGATTGAAACTCAGGAGCCAATTGCTGGACCAGGTCTGCAGCCTGTCCCGATTCCCTTTGTAGTTCTGCTGGTCTACGGATCGAGTGAATTCTTCTCTTCAACTTCACGGTCATCTGCAAACAGGGACACCTCAGAGGTCCTTCCTTCCGTCTTGTCGTTCACAAATACCCAGAAACAGCCACTGGTCCTAGGACTGACCCCTGTGGGACCCGCTGGTCACAGGTGCCACTCTGACACCTCGCCACTTACCCATGACTCGCTGCGTTCTTCCTGTCAAGGTATGCCTGATCCATTGGAGTGCCTTCCCTGTTATCCAGCTTGGTCCTCCAGTTTTTGCACAATCTCTTGTGCTGGGAACTGTGTCAAAGCCTTCTTGAAGTCAAGAAAATGCAATCCACCCACCCCTCTCTCTTTGTCTTACTGCTGTCACCATGTCATAGAACTCCAGTAGGTTTGTGAACAGGATTTCCGTCCCTGAAACCTGTTGGCTGCTGTTGATGAGATCCGTTCCTTTCTAGGTGGTTCCACCACTCTTCTCCTGATATCTTTCTCCATGATTTTGCATACTTTACATGTCAGTGACACTGTCTGTAGTTTAATGCTTCATGTCTGTCTCCCTTTTTTAAAGATTGGACTACATTTGTGTCTTCCATGCATCAGGCAATCTCCCTGTTTCGATAGATGTATTGAATATTGTTGGTAGGGGTACACATAGTGCCTTGCTCCCCTCTCTCAATACCCTGGGGATGATGTTATCTGGCCCCATTGCCTTTGGGTATCTTGCTCACTCAGAAAGGCCTCTTCACTTCTTCCTCGGTTGTGTGCACTGTGTCCGCACATGGTGGTGTGCCCCCACCTCTCGTCTTTTGGAGCCCATTTTCTCCTCTGTGAACACTTCTTTGAATCTCTTGTTGAGTTCTCCTTACTTCACGGTATTTCATGTTGTCTCTCCACCTTCTTCCTTCCTTAGGCCTGATTAACCTGGTCCTTGACTGTTGTTTTCCTCCTGATGTGGCTGTTCAACAGTTTCGGGTCAGTTTGGCTTTCGCTGCTATGTCATTTTCATATTGTCTTTGGGCCTCCCTACTTATCTGTGGCATATTCGTTTTGGCTCTAGACTGCTCTACTTATTCTCCTGAGTCCTTTGCCTTCTATATTTCTTTTCATTCCCTAGGCACACTTGGTTTTTGCCTCCCTGCCACTTTGGGTAAACATGGCTCATCCTAGCTTTTCTCTTTATTCCTCTTTCCCTTGGGTGCAAACTCTCCTCAGCCTCCTTGCATTTTGTTTGCTACATATTCCATCATCTCATGAAATGGTTCCCTGCACAGTACCTGTCCCACTGAACCCAGTTCAGGAAGTTCCTATTCTTATGTAGGTTCCCCGTTCTTGTTAGTTTGGCTTCATTCGTCCTGGGCCTTCTTGCTTTCCCTCCACTTGTGCTCTACTGTGTATTCGAAGCTTAAAACCACATGGTCACTGGCCCCAAGGGGTCTTTCATATGTGATGTCCTCGATATTCTGCACTACTCAAGGTGAATACTAAGTCCAGCCTGGTGTTCATCCTTCCTCTATCTCTTATAGTGTTCCCTTACGTGTTGGTACATGATGTTTTCCAGTACCACCTCCATCATCTTAGCCCTCCATGTATCTTGGCCCCCGTGTGGGTCCAGTTCTCCAATCGATCTCCTTGTGGTTAAAGTCACCCATGATCAGGGCTTTGCCCTGCGCATGAGCTCTTCTAGCCACTTCTAGCCAGTGTGTCATCCATCGCGCTATTGCTTCGTCGATTCTTGCCTTGGCCTCCTGTTGTTCTGCGGTGGGTTATACATCACAGCTATTACCACCTTGGGGGGACCTCCAGAGTGAAGCGTTCCCGCTATGTATTCCTCTTTCTTTCCGCTGTCTCCACTCTCCAGCTCATCAAAATTCCAGCGATTTTTGATCAGCAATGCCACTCCTCCCACCCCTGTTCCCTCTTTCTTTCCTCAGGATTTTTTTTTTTTTTTTTTTGGGGTTCCGTTGGAAGGAGGCATCTGTTATCATACTGTAAGCTTGGTTTCTGTGAGTGCTATGATGTCACGGTGATGCTTCTTTTGACTCTTTCGTGCCACTCCTCCCTCTTATTTTGTTATTCCATCAGCGTTTGTGTACATACCTTCAGTTTCCTTCCAACACTGTGGTTTGGGGGGCTGTGAGGGTGGGAGACCTGGTGGCATACTGTGGGATTCTATAGGCTCGGGTTGGGTGGAGGCTGTGGGTATGGACTGTAGTGTGTGTTGGGATGGTGTGTTAGGTTGTTATGGTTCTGAGATTAGTTGTTGTGGGCTTGCCCTTTGCTGTGCTGTTTGCTCTGGACTGACCTCTTGCTGGTTCCATCCTTGTCTCTTTCCTATGCTCCTTTTTTCGCTTTTTTGTCCTTCCCTCAGTTGCTGTCGTTTGATTTTGTTCCTGTCTCTGTCTAGGAACACCCTCTTTGTACTCTGCCGGAGTATTTCAATCGTGGTTTCTTCTTGGAGGATCCTGCTTCCGCACTGTTCGTCTTGAGAATCTGCTTGAGTGGTCGGTTTCTCCCCTCGTGTACCCCCTATTTCTGAAATTTTACAATCTCGTAATCTCTTCACCTATTTTACGTGATTATTTACTCCCATTCTCCTTTCTTTCTACGTCTGCCTTTCGTGTGTGTCCTTTCCTCTCGTCCTGAAGCCATGGAATTAACACTGATTTTGCCATTTCCTCCTCCCATTGCCGCACCCTGTGTGACTTGGATCCTGCCTGTATGTGGTCAGTTTCTCCCTTGATTTTTCCAGTGGCTATGATTAGCAGGGTTGTTGCCCTCAGCATTCGTCTATCACCTCTCCATCTGCAACCCAGCGGTTCTTCCCTTTCCACTCCTTGGTCCTTGGTGTGCGGTGTGTACCTCACCTAGTTGGAGGTTGCGGGGGTCGAGTCCGAGCTCCTGGCCCGTGGGTGTGTGTGTGTGTGTGTGTGTGTGTGTGTGTGTGTGTGTGTGTGTGTGTGTGTTGTGTGTGTGTGTGGTGTGTGTGTGCGTGGTGTGTGTGTAGTGCGTTGCGGGTGTTTCGTGTCATGTGCGTAGTTTTGTGCGTGGTAATGAATGATGGTTAACCCACAAGGCATGTTTCGGAAATGCGCAAATGAGTGTAAAAAACAAGTGTATGTGTAAGTTAAGAAAGTTTACTTAGGAAACAGATACATGTAAAAACAGTTACACCAATTTATCATACATATTTAACCGATTATGTAAATTCCCAGATAACCAAAAAGTTCAGATAAAGTGACTTATTTCAGTGGGGCGGGCGCTTGTAACTGATCGTTTAAGCAATTACATACATAAATAAAACACAAATAAAAATATTAAGTTAATGAATTATTACAGTTGTGGGGTGGAGGGGGAACAGACATATTAACCTCACCAACACTCATCAACACACAATAAAACATTCACAAAATGTACTTACGTGCTTATTAAATTACAAAAAAGGAACTTACCTTTAATGATGAATTGTATGACATAAATAGAACTCCCAAATTTTCATGGTGGCCTGTCCTTTGGTGGGGAACTGGACGGTAGCTTGGCTGCGTCTGGCTGACCTACTGTTCCAGGCTGTCTTGTGGGTGTATTTACTGGCGCAGTCTTTCTGTGTGTCACCTCCTGTAATTCCACCCACCTGGACAGTTCACTACCGTAGATCTGCTAGAAAGCCCTCCTTCTCATCTAGCTAGATCATGAGGGTGGTGGAGCTGACTTCGGGATACATAACCGGGGATGGCTGAGACTGGAAGATAATCCTAAGGGGAAGGAGGAGGGGAGACATCCGGGGGCCCACGGATGGATTCCTAGATACATGAACCTGGGGAAGGTGAAGGTATACCTTGGGGACGTGTGGAAGGGAGAAAATCGAAGGCGGACTGATGGACTCTTAGACACATGGACCTGGGAAAGACGGAGGATACTGGTTGCTGGGCAGACCTTGGGGAAGTGGGGATGGGAGAATATCGAGGGGACACAGATGGACTCTGGACACATGAACAGGGGGAAAGCGTCAAAAACACAGTAAGTGGGTGGGTGGGACTTAAAGACGACCTGGCCTCCAAGTGGCAAGGTCTGGTAACTTCAGAGATAATTACTGAGGCTGACAGTGGTCGCAAAAGTTTTTTCTTAATTCATGCATTACGGTTTGTGACCAACAATGGATACCATTCTCGGATATTTGAAGTATCTGATGCTATGCAAGGATACCATTTTTTCAGATTATCATCATTATATTATGATAATTATTATAATTAAATAATAAAAAATGAGTGTGACAAACATTGCCTGTTTGGTCCACACTACACAAGGGGCATTATATACCTTACCCCTCTGGGTTTTATTTGTTAGTTTTCGGTTCTTTCTCTTGTTTATTTCTGCTTATCTCCCATGGGGAAGTGGAAAAGAATTCTTCCTCCGTAAAACTATGCGTGTCGTAGGGACGCGACTAAATGCCTGGAGCAATAGGCTAGTAGCCCCTTCTCCTGTTATAAACTACTAAAAGTAAGGAAAAGAAAAACTATAAAACTGGGGATGTTAGAATGTACGTGGATGTAAGTGCGGATGATAAGAAAGAAATATTGCTAATGTTATGTGAATGAAAAGAAGTTGGATGTCCTAGCCCTAAGCGAAACAAAGATGAAGGGGGTAGGGGAGTTTAAATTGGATTTACGTGAGGGTGAATCTGAGAGAGTTGTGTAAAGGAAAGTTAGAAATAAATGTTGAGGATCAGTTAGGAGAGAAGAAGAGGGAATTTAAATATATAAATGCAAGGATTATGTCGGTTTAAAAATATGGATCGGATGGTGAAAATGGATCATGTGAAATGTGAAAAAGTGGAACTAATAGTGTGTGGGATCATAATATGTGTGTATGCATTAAGAGACAAAAGGGTTTTCTAATACTTGCCCGTGCAGTTGGAGGGTGAGCAAAGTAACATTTATGAAGGGATTCAGGGAAAACGGCAGGCGGACTTGAGTCCTGGGACGGGGAAGTACGTGCCTGCACTCTGAAGGAGGGGTGTTATTGTTGCAGTTTTATAAACTGTAGTGTACGCCTCTCCTCTGGCAAGACAGTAATGGAGTGGAATGATGGAAAGTTTTTCTTTTTTCCCCCCCCCCCCCCCCTTTTTTTTTTTTATTTTTTTCGGGCCACCCTGCCCTGGTGGGCCACCCTGCCCTGGTGGGCCACCCTGCCCTGGTGGGCCACCCTGCCCTGGTGGGCCACCCTGCCCTGGTGGGCCACCCTGCCCTGGTGGGCCACCCTGCCTTGGTGGGAATCGGCCGATGTGTTAAAAACAAAAAATAGGAAAGCAGCTCTTATGTTGCCAGAGGAGAAAAGATTTAATCGAAGATTCTGTAATTTCTTAGGCCAATAAAATTCCATGGTTACAAACATAACTAAAATTGTCTATGAAACATTAAGGGGACGAATTATATTAATGGAAAATAATTATACAATTATATCGAGGGAATACAATGATATAATTACATAAGGGAAGACATGATTAGTTATATTAAGGGAATACAATGATACAATAATTTCTGACTAAAGTGTAAACTGGTCGCGTGTCCATACATCAAAACTTAATTAATTGTTGCTAAAGATAATTCTGACATGATGAAAATGGGTTATCCACTTTAATGTAATTATAGTCTATAAAAAAAGTACTATTTTATGTATGGCAGTGTTTGTATTTGAATACGTGAACCAAGATTGGCGGAATTTTTGTTAATGAATGGAGTGAAACGGGTGAATCTACAGTTACATGAAATTGAAAAGGAAAAAAACATATGACAAGTTTGACAAATTTGGACATCTGAAAATTTAAGAATATGAGGCACAGTTCTAAACAGAAATTACGATAAATCGTTAGAGGTAACTAAAACTTGTCTAAATACGCGGTTTGCTTATCTGGCACGACAATATGCAATAAGATCACGTATACAAGTGATATCGCCAAGATGCAGGACAAGCCACTGTGAAAAAGTAAAGTGAACTTCAAGCGTTTTCTGATTTTCACATGTCAAGGAAAATATGAAAATAATAGTTTAGCAGAAGGTTAAACTTTAGTTGTTAAAACTTTAGCGAGATTAAAACTTTAGGGCAAACATAACAAACCTGAACCGTTTTTTATGATGCGGGTGAGGTAGGTCCAGGACCTGTCAGACATAACTTAATATTCTACTCAGGTTTAGATTTTAACTTGTCAAAATATATTCTTAAATGTTTCAATTTTTACTAATTATTAAATGGGTCTAATTTTAAATTAATCCTAAACTAATTTCCTATTCAATTTGGAAAGTTATTTTTAAGAAACTTGATTTCTTATTTTATTTCTTCAACATGGTCTGGTTGATACAACCTTTTTGGGACTTTTTGAAAGTCAATAAGTTGGTTAAAATCATCAATGAATACACTATGCATTAGACTCTTGTCCCAATTCTATTGTTATATTTATTTGTTGTAATCTTAGTTTGACTTAATATTAAGTTGATCTTAATAAATTTATCACATTGCTTGTGGGGGAATCTTATAGACACAGCCGACAGCTTTTTTGAGGGGATTTTTGAATCAAAAGTTTTTTATTACTGTATCAAAGATTTTTAAATGCAACTTTTATTTAAAATTCGTAAAGTAGAGGAAGGCTATATTTCATGGTAATGAGAACAAACATAATTTTAGTTGAATTAGGTTGTTTGTCTTTTTTCGAATTGTAATAGGTATTTCTACGATTTTAAAAGATTTATCAGTAAAAGTGAAGAACAAAAAGGCGAAAGATCGTATGGAAACAAATTACACCAAAATAACCCACTACTATTACTACTACAATACCAGTTTACCTCAGCTACTACTTTACTTCTACTACTACTACTACTACTACCACCACTTATACAACTACTTTCCCACTCTCTTGTTTCGCGTCTCAGCCAGCTTGACTTATAAGTATAGTGGCTTTATCTCGCCTTTCTGTAAAGGTCAACTTTGTAAAATTGTTCCAAGTCGGACCGAAACGTGTCGTAAGCTAGTCTCTCTATGTTGGCGGGTTATTTGTATATCAGTTAAATGTTTTGGGTATTTTAGTTCATGAGATTTTTTGATCTCTAACTCTTGGGCTGTAAATACGCAAAGTTCTCACAAATATTGATGTAATACAGTTTCTTCAACTCTATCATGATGGGAAAAATTAGGTTCCTGATATGTGAAATATTCACGAAAGCTCATGGAAGTTCACTATTTCTTTTCACAGTGGTTGTCCTGCGCTCGCGCGCCTCACACCACACACACACACACACACCACACACACACACACAACACACACACACACACACACATTTATATATATATATATGTGTGGGGTGTCGTGTGTGTGTGTGTGTGTGGGTGTGTCGTGTGTGTGTGCGCGCGAAGGCAAGGGACAACACTGTGAAAAGAAATAGTGAACTTCCAAGAGCTTTCGTGATATTTCACATTATCAGGGAACTAATTTTTCTCATCATGATAGAGTTGAAGTAGTAACTGTATTTATCATCAATCTTTTTGAGAACTTTGCGTATTGATTTTGATACTGAAAATATCTTTCACAAACTTGAGCCTATTGTCTTATCGACACACACACACACCACACTCACACACACTCACACCAACACACAACACACGACCACACACAACACACACACACACATTTTATATATAATATATTATATGAGTGTGTGTTGTGTGTGTGTGTGTGTGTGTGTGTGTGTGTGTGTGTTGTGTGTGTGTGTGTGTGTGTGGGTGTGTTCGGATTAAGACAATAAGGCTCAAGTTTGTGAATGATATTTTCGTAAAAATTCAAATATAGTGACAGAGATTTCCAATTTCATTTTTTGATTCAGAAGAATTCTACAAACATGTATTGATTTTTTAGACCTCAGGGAACTGTGTGATGGTTTTAATGTTTCTTCTGGAAAATTCTCTCCTTATATTTGGCTTTCGGCCTAAGGGATGGTTCATCCACTAGGAAACCTTAAAAGCCGAGCGGTTTATCTCCATTGTCCCTCTTCGTCGGCACTTTGCTATGTGGACTCCCATTCTCATCATAAATCGGAGAGGGTATGAGCGTCCCTGTACTCCAAAACAAGTTCACCCAGGTCGAAGTCCTCATTCAATTTTCACTCAAACAGGAGATGGACGGCATTACCGCTCCTTGTGCTCTCACAGTCAAATCAAACCAGTCTACGCTGTAACATCCTCCATGAACCCACCAACTCGAATCTGCCGCCACTTTCCACGCCATGACACCAAGACTGGGAAAAATAGCGTCGTCATAGGCTTTTCACTGCTTGCTCTCCCGTAACTCTTGAAAATAATGTTCTTTCCGGAAAAGTCTTTTCTAAACTACCACTTTTTAAACCTCGTTCATTTCAGCAGAGATTGCAGAAGCTGGTGTATATAAGGATCATCAGCTCAACTAGAGAGGACAACCAGAAAAAGAGATACATAGGTTCCCTAACAATTTCTCTTGTCCGGACATGTCTCCCAGTATTGTCTCCGCAACCAATTCCAAGTTACCCACCACGGGAAGGAAATCAAAAGAGAAGTCACAGTTAAATAATTCAACAGAACTAATTTGATCAATGTAAGGAATATAGCAAGAACTGGTAAGGTTAAGGTAGATTTGTATACCATTAGGGTAGATGAGTTTTAACGTAATAACGGTAGGATTACGATAGTATGTTAGGAAAAAAAGACACGTGTGCAATTTCTGTGACAATTTATTGTGGCAACGTGTCGCTCTCCAAAGAGTTTGAAGAAGCTTGACGAAGCTCCTGAAAAACCATGTCACGTTGTTACTAAGAACATAAGAAAGGAGGAAAATCACTGCAGGAGGGCTTGGTGGCCCTACTAGGGCAGGTCCTTTACCAATTCATCCACTAACAAAACATTTGCCCAGTTTTCAATGCCACCAGAAATAGGCTTCTGATTGAGTGAAACTAGTACCCACGCAAATCCAATCGCTAAATTCATAAAATTTGAGATTTTGTCAGTTGTCCATAATCTCGCGCACTATACAATGCACCTGATCAAGAATTTGCAGCAACACTAACCACATCACAGCCTATAGCTCAATAACAATCTCCCCCCGTAGCGTAGGTCTGTTCAACTCATCAACTACCATATTTCCAAACCAATACTTTTCCTATGTCCTTTCTAAATCTAAACGTTATCTAATTTAATCCATTACTGCGGGTTCATCTTTGGAGAGAATCCTCAAAACCTTATTAATAATCCCCTTTTATTATTACCTATCTTTCCACTTATACACTTCGAGCAGGTATCCCCTATTCTCGTCTAACCAAGTGAATGTAACTTAAGAGGTCTTCAATCTTTCGTCATAAGGAAAGATTGCTAATGATATGTATTATTTAGTTCATCCTAACGCTGAAGTGTTTCTAACGAATTTATGTCCATTTTGTCAATACGGAGACAGAACTGAGGCTGCATAATCTAGGTTGAGGCCTTACTAATGATGTATAAAGCTGAGTATGACCTCTGGACTTCTGTGCTTAACCTTTTTTTCCGTGATATAAATCCCAGATCTATTTGCCTTATAACGTACGCATAGGCACTGCTGTCTTGGTTTAGGTTGATGCTCACCATAACCCCCAAGTCCACTTCGCAATTGTATGGCTAAGTTTTACATCATTTAACTTATAAGTACTAGGGATATGGGCACTCCCAAAGCTCAGGAAACCTTGGAATTTTCTACATGAACTGCATTGCCACTTTTTCTGACCAAGAATAGAGTTTGTTTATAATCCTCTGTTGTTCCATAAGCATCTACGTTTGATTCAAATTATCCTACCTATCTTTGTGTCATCGGCCATATTTGATCATATCAATAGTAATTCCTCATTCAAGTTCAGTGATATATTTATAAACAAAACGGGCCCCAAGACTGATCCCTGGTGTACAAACGCCACTTGTTACAATCCCACTGCGGATTTAAACCCCATTTATGGACACTCTCTGCTTACTGTCAGTGCTGCCATGACTCGATCCACGAGAGCACTTTTCCCCAATGCCATGAGCAGCTGCCACTTCTTTAACAGTCTATTGGTGCGGGATCTCTATTAAAGCCTTATAAAACTCTAAAGGTAAATAATATCAAATCTTTATTGTGGTCAACAGCCTCAAATGCTTTTATGAAGAAAGTTAATAAATTTAGTTTAGGACAAGACCGGCCCTCTTTGTGAATCATCTGAGTATCATTAATCAAAGCTATTGCTTATCGAGATGGCTTCTTATAATCTCAGCTATAAATGACTCTAGAATTGCCTACACTTGAGGACAGGCTGATTGGGCCGGTTAATTGACGGTTACTTGTCCCCTGTTTTAAAAAAATAGGAGTTACATTTAGCCATCTTCCACATATCAGACACTAAACCTGTATTGAAGAGATAAATTTAAAATTATTAGTTAATGGTTCACAGTGTCATTTGATTCCTTAAGAACCCTTTGAAAAAAACTCATTCAGGAACCCGGCGACTTATTTTGATTCAGTCTGGTCTATCTGCTTCACAACATTCACTTGTGACTGTGTGTTACATATTTTATCTTCTTCTGCACTGTAAAAAATGTTTTTCTGGGAATATTGTTAGTGTCTTCCTGTGTAAAAATGAGAGAATATAATTATTTTAAAATCAAGGCACATTTCTTTCTCTTTGTCAGTAAGGTGCCCTTAGTTATTTTTAACGGGACCTATATTATCTCTACTTGGTGCTTTGACCTGGAAAAAACTTTTGGGTTAGTTTTAGAATCCTAGCAAAACGTTAATTTCATAGATACCTTTTAGCGTTTCTTTATCCTTTTTTAATGTCCCTCTTAATGTCAAATTTATGATTAATAAGATGATCCTCATCTTGTGATACGCTATATAAATTCCTTTTCTTATGCCCTAGTAGATATTTGAGCCTATTATTCATCCATTTTGGGTCATTTCTATTTGATCTAATTTCTTATATGGTAAAACGATCTTTGAGCAGCCCAGCATGTATAGTGTCAGAAAACTGTATATTGATTAGCTCTCTTCGTTACCCCAGTCAAAAACAGATGATAAGTGTTCTCTATGCCCATCGTAATCTGCTAAGCGAAATCTGGGGACTGTTACTGAGTTATCGTTCTATCGTACTTCCATTCAATGCTAATACTGTTATTGATTTGTGGTCGCTAGACCAGGTCCCTGAAAAATTTCTTAAATTATTAACAAGGGATTCATTGTTTGCCATATAACAAAGTCAGCAGGTTATTTCCCCTTGTGGTTCGGTCACAAACTGCTTCAAAAAACAATCTGAAAATACTTCTAAGAAGTCGTATGATTCTAAATTCCGCCAAGAAATTCCATTCAACATGGATAAAAGTAAAGTCTCTAGAATTACTACATTTTCGTGCCTTGTGGCCCTAACAATTCCCCCCATAGTAGTTTTCCCTTTGGGCCCTATCTAATTTGGGGGGGGTATTCACTCCAAAATAGTTTTTTTATGCCCCTCTGAAAATTCTTTCCAAAAAGACTCTGTTGTTTACTTTAGACTTAAACCCGTTTTTTTTGCATGCCACCCCCCCCCCCCAATTTTCTACTTCTTGGAACAATTTAAAAACCCCAATATGACTTCCGCAGGCATGCCCCCGACTTTTTAAAAAACCACTCTCAGTTAAATCAAATACATCAAAGACCTACACTACAACTAATCTCAACTCGCCATTATTCCTAGCATCGGCAATTTAGCATAATAAACATTTAAAGACCTCCTTTCTCTTTTCCCCTTTCCCGCCCATTTTTATTTTTTTATAAAAACCCATTTTCGTCCTTTTCCCCAAGGGCCCCCGGGTTTTCAATATCACCGTTTTTATTAAATTTCTATTCCATGAACCGTAAAAATTTAAAACTGGGACTTTATGTTTTCCTGCCAAAACCCATACCACTAACTATTCCAGTTTAAAGTCCAACGTCCCCCCCCGCAGTTTCCGTGCTCCCACCCCCCCCCACCTAGATTGAACCCCCCTCCCCCATCATGTCCCTTTCTGCCCAAAAAAGAGGTCCCGTTTTCAAAGGTTTTACCTCATTTTCCTTTCAGTATTTGTTTCCCCCAGCAATTGGGCACCCAAATTTCCCTGGCAACCTTCATTTCCAACTCCTCTCCTTGGCAAAACCCATATGGAGGGTTCCTACCCTTACTCCTAATTATTTTATTGTGACCTATCCTGCTAATCAGGGTTTTACTCCAGTCTGCCAAAATCGTTGCCTCCAGCACTGAGACAGATAATAGGATTTCTCCCTTTCCTCTATGATGTCATCCGACGGCTAACAAAATCCCCCATCCCCGGCCCCCCGGAAAGCCAACTCTCTGCTCCTACCCGTCCTTCAAGCAAACGGGCCCCATCC
>NC_069465.1:27861724-27927021 GCF_026875155.1 Cherax quadricarinatus | reverse complement strand
TCAATTCAGGGCTATTTTATATGGACTTCATTATGTTTGTCTAATTGACTCTGTATGATGCATCACAATGAAGCTCAGTTATAATGCATTACCATCCATGTTCGACCTTCCATGATCCCAGAATCCAACTCAGAGACATTACAGATATCCTCATCAGCATTTTCATTGCTATAGTAACCATTAGCTACAAAAAAACAAATTTAATAAACCACCTTATTATTTACTTGTAATGCACTTATTATTTCACTGTAATCACCTTATTACCTAACATGCAGTGAAACCTTGCCAACCCCTCAACATGTTATGCAACATTAGTATTTTAAATATAACTGTGCTGAACCTCTAAATCATGTAAAAATATTAAGTTGAATAATTTACACACCTTCATAAAAGAAAGTGAATGTTTACTGTTGATAAGTGAACACCACCGCACACCACAGAAACTCTTACACTGATGTTTAGTGTGGTGAGTAAGGACAACTATATTAGTGTTATTTTTAATTGTTAACTATGGCGAGTGAGCCTCAATGAAACGTACCTAAAAAAATGGAGCTAACAAACGAAGCGGAGTGAAGTAATGTGCCCGGGTTTGTGTGTGTTTTTCTGTGTATATGTGTATGTGTGTGTGTGTGTGGTACTCACCTAATTGTGTGGTTGAAGGAGTTCAATTCATACCTGACCCGGGCTATTTCAACTGGCGCTTCTAGAAACTTTTCTCCCTGCCTCCGTGATATTCATCATACCTCTTTTTAAACTATGTATGTTTCCTGCCCCACTACTTCACTTTCAGATTATTCCACTTCCTTACAACTCTATAACCCAAACATATACTTCTTACCATCCTGGATTCAGCTGAATCTTCAACTTTCAACTGTGACCACTTGTGCTGTGTCCCATCCTCTGGAACATCCGATCTCTGTTAACCTTCTCGATTCCTCTCAGTATTTTGTGTTGTTGTCATATCCTCCCTTATCTCTCCTGTCCTCCAGTGTCGTAGGTCGATTTCCTTAACTCTCCTCGTATAAACAGACCTCACTTCAGGAGTGTCATGTTGCAAACCTTTGCCCTTTAATTTTTTGAAGTGTTTGGCACCAGATGTGGTTTATTACTAGTGCTGGCATGCCACAATATGGGCCTGAGTACGCAATGTACAGAATTAATATGGTATTAGAATTACCGACAATATGCTTAAAGTAAATGACACAAATACAGCTAATGTGAATTTTATGGTGCAGCGTTTCGACTTCATAACAATATCTGACACTCATACACAATTGTGACACTCGCATACAAAATATGTGGACACTCATACACAATATGTGACACTCATACACATTAAGGTGGACAACTCATTACCAATATGTGACCATCATACAACAATAGGTGGCACTCATACACAGTCAGTGACACTCATACACAATATGTGACACTCATACACAATATGTGACACTCATACACAATATGTGACACTCATACACAATATGTGACACTCATACACAATATGTGACACTCATACACAATATGTGACACTCAATACACAATATGTGTCACTCCAGTACACAATATGTGACATCTTACACAATATGTGACACTCATACACAGTCAGTGACACTCATAACACAATCTTGTGACATTCATACAACAATATGTGACACTCATACACAAATATGTGACACTATTACACAGTCAGTTGACACTCATTTACACAGGCAGTGACACTCATACACAATATGTGACACTCATACACAATATGTGACAACTCATACACAATATGTGACACTCATACACAATATGTGACAATCATACACAATATGTGACACTCATACACAGTCAGTGACACTCATACAACCATTACGTAAACATTGCATTTAATTCTTACAAAATAAAATGTACACATGACACACATACACGAAACACATAAGCATTACATTCTTTCATTCATAACTTAAGAATATGTATACATGACACAGTCCTCCACTAGTGTCACAAACGTTGTCGCTGTTCTTTATATATTACATGTTTCACAAACAATGTCGTCAAAAAATTACGTAAAACTAGCGTCATAAATGCCCTATGTAAAAAATACATATATATTGTGTATGTTAGGGCGCTTCGTTAGTCTTTCAATGTCATATGAAAATGACCAATAAAATAAATAAAAATGAAAAACAGTGTAATATTTTAATTACAAGTTTTGATGGAGGTGAGAAAGAAAGTTCTTCAAACACTTGGACATTCATCTAACATAAAATAAAACACTACAAAATACTTTTTTAAACTGATAAATAAGCAAGAAAATCTCGTACGTACTTAGACTAAATTCATACTGTAATATAAAGGATTTCCAAAAATTTACGTTAATTGCCTTCGGAGGGAGGCGGGAACTGTGAGGCCGCTGGTGGCGTCTAGCTGACCTACGGTCGCGGCTGTCTTGGTGGGTGTAATTACTTGGACGCAGTTTTCTGTGGGTGTCACCTCCGTAATTCCACCCACCTGGACGTCTCTACGTTAGACCACTAGACAAGACCAAGTTTCCATGCAGCGAGGTCACTGAAGGTGGCCAACGCTGACTCTGGGGAAGTGGGAAAGGGGAGTCCATGCCTGAGGTGCATAGTGGATCCTGGAGACACTGAATCCGGGGAAGGCAACGCTGAACTCTGAGGAAGGGGGTAAGGGAGTCCACTCAGGTTGACCAATGTAGACCTCTGGAGACACTTATCCGGGGGAAGGCACCGCCGACCTTAGGTAAGTGGGGGAAGGGATGAATCCGAGCGAGGGAGGATTCCTGGATTCATAAAAACGGGGAATGTTGTGGTGGAGGCTTTGACTTGTGTAAGTGGGGGGGAAGGGGAAGACTTCCGCGGTAGACGGAAGGACTCCTGGTACATGATCCTGGGAAGGCATGAATACATGCAGTTGAGGCTGACCTTGGGTAAGTGGGGAAGGGAAGATAATCCGGCGGTAGACGGAAGGATTTCCTGGATACATGATCCTTGGGGAAGGCATGAATACATGCAGTTTTGAGGCCTGACCTGGGAAAGTGGGGAAGGGAGACATTCGGCGGTAGATAGACGGATGGATTCCTGGATAATGATCTAAGGAAGCAAGGAATACCGCTGACTCTGAGGGAGTGGGCAAAGGGATTCCACCTCAGGTGACACAAAGCAGACTCCTGGAGGGACACTGATCGGGCGAAGCACCGCCAGACCTTAGGTACGTGGGGAGAAGGGAAGACATCGGGAGCGAGCGGAGGGATTCCTGGATTCATGAACGTGGGAAGGTTGTGTTTTGAGGCTAACCTTGTGTAGTGGGGAAGGGGAGACATCCGGAGGCGAGCGGATGGATCCTGGATACATGAGCCTGGGTAAGGGCATGAATACATGCAGTTGAGGCTGGACCTTGGGGGTAAGTGGGAAAGGGGGGAGACATCCGGCGGTTAGAACGTGATGGATTCCTGGATACATGATCCTAAGGAAAGCAAGGAATACAGCTGACTCGAGGGATCAGTGGGGAAGGGAGTCACTCAGGTGACACAAGCAGACTCCTGGAGACACTGATCCGGGGAAGGCACGCCGACCTTAGGTAAGGTGGGGAAGGGAGACCATCCGGGAGCGAAACGGATGGATTCCGGACACATGAACCTGGGGAAGGCTGAGGCTGGAAGGCAGAGACGAGAGAGAGAGATGAGAGGCGGGGCTCTTGACTTAGAGAATGAGAAAGGGGAGCATCCGGGGGCCCACGGTTGGATTCCTGGACACATGAAACTGGGGAAGGCGAGGGGGGGGGACCTTAAGACGAACACTGGCCTCACGTGGCAAAGGTCTGGTAAACTCAGAGATAACTCTGAGGCTGCAGTGGTCGCAAATAATTTTATTGTTATTATTATTATTACTATTGGAAAATTCAGATTTGAGATTCATGATTTGATTCAAAACCGTCGACCTCAACAGTAGCTTATTGGGTCTCATTTCCCACTCCAGCCTCCTGACAGTTTCCACGGTGATGATATTCCACTACAGCGTCCTTGAAGTACGCCACGGTGATGTTATTCCCACTCCCACGCCTCCCTGACAGTAGCCACGGTGATGTTAATTCCCACTCCAACCTCCCTGACAGTAGCCACGGTGGCCGTTATTCCCACACCAACATCCTTGACAGTAGCCACGGTGATGTTATCCCCTCCAGCCTCCATGACAAGTAGCCACGGTGGGCCGTTATCCCCACTCCACCTCCTTGACAGTAGCCACGGTGATGTTACTCCCTCCAACTCCGTGACAGTAGCCATGGTGTGTGTTATTCCCACTCCAGTTTCCCTGGACAGTAGGCCACGGTGATGTTATTCCCCACTCCTGCCTCCCTGACAGTAGCCACGGTGGATGGTTTCATTCCACTCCAGTTTCCCTGACAGTAACCACGGTGATGTTATTCCCACTCCTCCCTCCCTGACAGTAGCCACTGTGATGTTATTCCCATTCTAGTCTCCCTGACAGTAGCCACGGTGATGTTATTCCCACTCCAGCCTCCCTGACAGTAGCCACGGTGGTGTTACTGAGTTGTACTCTTATGTGTTACTGTACTGTACTCTTCTGTGTTTCTTTGCTTACTCTTCTGTTATTGTTACTCTTCTGTGTAACTGTACTGTACTGATCTTCTGTGTTACTGTACTGATCTTCTGTGTTGCTAGTGTACTGATCTTCTGTGCTACTGTACTGTACTGATCTTCTATGTTACTGTACTGGTCTTTTGTGTTACTGTACTGATCTTCTGTGTTACTACTGTACTGATCTTCTGTGCTACTGTACTGTACTGATCTTTTGTGTTACTCTACTGTACTGATCTTCTATGTTACTGTACTGATCTTCTGTGTTACTACTGTACTGATCTTCTGTGCTACTGTACTGTACTGATCTTCTATGTTCTGTCACTGGTCTTTATGTGTTACTGTATGAGCTTCTGTGGTTACTACTGTACTGATCTTCTGTGCTACTGTACTGTATTGATCTTCTATGTTACTGTACTGGTCTTTTGTGTTACTGCACTGATCTTCTGTGTTACTACTGTCTTGATCTTCTGTGGTGCTCTGCTGTACTGACTCTTCAGTTGTACTATGTCCTGAATTTCTGTGGTACTCTGCTGTACTGATATTTTGTGTTACTTTACTGATCTTTTGTGTTACTATACTGATCTTTTGTGTTACTGTACTGATCTTGTGTTTCTTTACTGTGACAAGTGTTCAAGACTGCACATTCTGTTTCTAACTCTCAGTCAGTTAGTATATATTTTGATTGAATTACCGACAATATGTAAAGTAAAAGGACACAAGTGCAACTAATGTGACATTTTATTGTGGCAATTTTATTGTGACATTTTATTCTGACATTTTATTGTTTAGCTCTCCAGGAGCTTTGTCAAGCCTTTACAAACAGTACCATGGGACACAGAATGTATATATAGGCTTAGAGTGTGGTGTTGATTGTAGGTGGGTAGTTGTAGTTAGTAATTTAGAATATTGTAGGTGGTGGTTTGTAGTGTAGTATATAATATTGAGGTGTGTAGTAGTAGTAATATATTTTGCAGGTGGTAGTAGTAGTAGTAATATAGGTATTGCAGGGGTAGTAGTTAGTAGTAATATAATATTGCAGGTGGTAGTTGTTGTTGTAATATAATATTGCAGGTGGTAGTTGTAGTTAGTAATATAATATTGAGGTGATAGTAGTAGTAGCATTATAATATTCGCACGGTGGTAGTAGTTGTAGTAGTAATAGAATTGTGCAGGTGGTAGTTGTAGATTATTTTTTATGTGCTGGTGGTGGTGGGTAGTTGTATTATAATTAGTGTAGGTGGGTTGTAGTAGTGAGTTATATAATATTGTAGGTGGTTAGTTAGTTGTTGTAATATAATATTGAGGTAGGTGAGTGAGTAGTTGTAATATATATTGCAGGTCTGGTAGTAGTAGTAGTAATATTAATATTGCAGGTGGTTAGTAGTAGTAGTAATATAATATTGTAGGTGGTACTGTAGTAGTAATCTAATATTGCAAGGTGGTAGTAGAGTTGTAGTTGTAATATAATATTTAGGTGGTACTAGTAGTAGTATTATAAAATTGCAGGTGGTAGTGTAGTAGTTGAATATAATTTTGTAGGTGGTAGTAGATAGTAGTTATATAATATTGTAGGTGGTAGTAGTAGTAGTAATATAATATTGCAGGTGGTGGGTTGTAGTAGTAGTAATATAATATTGCAGGTGGTGTAGTAGTGTACTATATTATTGAGGTGGTGTAGTTTGTTGTAGAATTTAATATTGAAGGTGGTAGTAGTAATATAATATTGCAGGTGCGTAGTAGTTGTAGTAATATAATATTGAAGGTCGGTAGAGTAGTAGTAATTAATATTGCAGGTGGTAGTAGTAGTAGTAATATAATATTGCAGGTGGTAGTAGCTAGTAGAATATATATTGCAGGTGTCAGTACTAGTAGCAATATAATTGCAGGTGGTGTAGTAGTAGTAATATAACTATTGCAGGTGGTTGGGGGGGTGGTAGTAGTAGTAGATAATATAATTATTCAGGTGGTGGTAGTAGTAGTAGTATATAATATTGCAGGTTGGTAGTAGTAGTAGTAATATTATATTGTTCGGTGGTGTTAGTAGTAGTAGTAATATAATATTGCAGGTGGTAGTAGTTAGTTGTAAATAATAATTGTAGGTGGTAGTAGGTAGTAGTAATATAAATTGCAGGTGGTTAGTAGTAGTTGTAATATAATATTGCAGGTGGTAGTAGTAGTAGTAATATAATATTGTAGGTGGTAAGTAGTTGTTAAGTAAATTATAATATTGCAGGTGGTGGTAGTAGTAGTAGTAGTATATATATGCAGGTGGTAGTGAGTAGTAGTAATATAACTATTGTAGGTGGTAGTAGTTGTAGTAATTAATATTGCAGGTGGTTTAGAAGTAGTAGTAAAATTAATATTGCAGGTGGTAGTAGTAGTATGTAATATAATATTGAAAGGTGGTTAGAATGTAGAGTTGTAGTAATATAATTTTGCAGGTTGGAAGTAGGTAGTAGTAATATAATATTGCAGGTGGTTGTAGTTGTAGTAATATAATATTGCTAGGTGGTAGTGTGTAAGTAATATAATAATTGCAGGGGGGTGGTAGTAAGTAGTAGTACTATATATTTCAGGTCGGTAGTAGTAGGAGTAAATATAATTATTGCCAGGTGGTTTTAGTATTGTAGTAGTAATATAATATTGCAGGTCGGTAGTTAGTAGATAGTTAGTAATAAAATATTGTAGGTAGGTACTAGTAAGTAGTATTATAAATATTGCAGGTGGTAGTTTAGTAGTAATATAATATGTTTGGTGGTAGTTAGTAGTTGTAATATAATATGTAGGTGGTAGTAGTAGTAGTTATATATATTGCAGGTGGTGGTAGTAGTGTTGTACATATAATATTGCAGTGGTTGTAGTAGTAGTAAAATAATTTGCAGGTGGTGTAGTAGTAGTAATTTATAATATTGGAAGGTCGGTAGTAGTAAATAATATTGCAACGGTGGTAGTTAGTAGTAGATATATAAATTGCAGTGGTGTAGTAGTAGGAAGTAGTAATATAATATTGCAGGTCGGTAGTAGTAGTAGTAATATAGTATTGCAGGTGGTAGTAGTAGTAGTAATATAATAGTGCAGGTGTAGTAGTAGTAGCAATCTAATATTGAAGGTGGTAGTAGTAGTAGTAATATAATATTGCAGGTGGGTAGTAGTAGTAGTAATATAATATTGCAGGTGGTTAGTAGTAGTAGTAGTTATATAATATTGCCAGGTGGTAGTAGTAGCAGTAATATAATAATTGCAGGTGGTAGTAGTAGTAGTAATATAAGATTGCAGGTGCTGTAGTAGTAGTATATAATATTGTAGTGGTAGTAGTAGTAATAATATAATATTGCAGGTTGGTTAGTAGTAGTAGTAATATTAATATTGCAGGTGGTGTTGTAGTAGTAAATATAATATTGTAGGTCGGTAGTAGTAGTAGTAATATAATATTGGCAGGTGGTGTAGTTGTAGTTGTAGTTGTAATATAATATTGCAGGTGGTAGTAGTAAGTTGTAATAGATTTTTGTAGGTGGTATGTAGTAGTAATATAATATTTTTGCAGGTGTAGAACTAGTAGTAAATATAATATTGAAGGTGGTAGTAGTAGTAGTAATATAAATATTTGCACGGTGGTATGCAAGTAGTAGTAATATAATATTGCAGGTGGGTGTTAGTAGTTGTAATATGTAATATTGCATGGTGGGTAGTAGTGTAGTAATATAATATTGCATGGTGGTTAGTAGTAGTAGTAATATAATATTGCAGGTGGTGGTAGTAGTTGTAGAAATATAATATTTCAGGTGGTTAGTTAGTAGTAGTAGTAATTTAATATTGCAGGTGGTAGATAGTAGTTTCCTTTTCCCCCAAATTCCCTTTTTCCCTAGGTTCCCAAACCCCAAAACCCTTTTTTCCCGGGCCGCCCAAAATCCCCCCCAACTTCCTCAAGGTGTCTCGCCTTTCCCAGGTCATGTGTCCGGGAGTCCATCCGTTTTCCCTAGATGTTCCCCCTTCCCCACTTTCCTGTCTGTTAGAAACCCAAGCATTCCTTTTTCCCAGGAAGTCCCCCCAGATATCCCATTCCCCACTTCCCAAGTCTCTCGTCTTTCCCAGGTCCATTTGCGGGAGTCCCGTCCGTGTCCCTCAGTTCTCCATCCCACTTTCCCAGGGTCTGCCTTAGCAACCGTATTCTTCTTTCCAGGAGTCCGCCTCATATTCCCCCCCCTTCCCCACTTCCCAAGGTGCTCTCCCTTTCCCAGGCCCAGGGTGTCCGGGAGTCCATCCGTGTCCCTCAGATGTTTCCCTTCCCACTTTCCCAGGGTCTGCCTTAGCAACCCAGTATCCCCTTCTTTCCCCAGGAGTCCGCCTCAGATATTCCCCCCCTCCTTCCCACTTCCCCAGGTCCTCCCCTTTCCCAGGTCCATGTGTCCGGGAGTCCATCCGTGTCCCCTCAGATGTTCTCCCTTCCCCACTTTCCCAAGGTCTGCCTTAGCAACCAGTATCTCCTTCTTTCCCAGGAGTCCGCCTCAGATATTCCCCCCCTTCCCCACTTCCCCAAGGTGCTCTCGCCTTTCCCAGGTCCATGTGTCCGGGAGTCCATCCGTGTCCCCTCAGATGTTCTCCCTTCCCCACTTTCCCAGGGTCTGCCTTAGCAACCAGTATCTCCTTCTTTCCCAGGAGTCCGCCTCAGATTTCCCCCCCTTCCCTTCCCCACTTCCCCAAGGTGCTCTCGCCTTTCCCAGGTCCATGTGTCCGGAGTCCATCCGTGTCCCCTCAGATGTTCTCCTTCCCCACTTCCAGGGTCTGCCTTGCAACCAGTATCTCCTTCTTTCCCAGGAGTCCGCCTCAGATATTCCCCCCTTCCCCCTTCCCCAAGGTGCTCTCGCCTTTCCCAGGTCCATGTGTCCGGGAGTCCATCCGTGCCCCCTCAGATGTTCTCCCTTCCCCACTTTCCCAGGGTCTGCCTTAGCAACCAGTATCTCCTTCTTTCCCAGGAGTCCGCCTCAGATATTCCCCCCTTCCCTTCCCCACTTCCCCAAGGTGCTCTCGCCTTTCCCAGGTCCATGTGTCCGGAGTCCATCCGTGCCCCCTCAGATGTTCCCCTTCCCCCTTTCCAGGGTCTGCCTTAGCCACGAAATCTCCTTTTTCCCAGGAGTCGCCTCAGATATTCCCCCCTCCCTTCCCCACTTCCCCAAGGTGCTCTCGCCTTTCCCAGGTCCATGTGTCCAGGAGTCCATCCGTGTCCCCTCAGATGTTCTCCCTTCCCCACTTTCCCAGGGTCTGCCTTAGCAACCAGTATCTCCTTCTTTCCAGGAGTCCCCCCTAAAATATTCCCCCCTTCCCCTTCCCCACTTCCCCAAGGTGCTCTCGCCTTTCCCAGGTCCATGTGTCCAGGAGTCCATCCGTGTCCCCTCAGATGTTCTCCCTTCCCCACTTTCCCAGGGTCTCCCTTAGCAACCAGTATCTCCTTCTTTCGGAGTCCGCCTCAGATATTCCCCCCTCCCCTTCCCCACTTCCCCAAGGTGCTCTCCCCTTTTTCCCCAGGCCCATGTGTCAGGAGTCCACCCTTTGTCCCTCAGATGTTCTCCCTTCCCACTTTCCCAGGGTCTGCCTTAGCAACCAGATCTTTCTTTCCCAGGAGTCCCCCTCAGATTTTCCCCCCCCTCCCCTTCCCATTTTCCCCAAGGTGCCTCTCCCCTTTTTCCAGGTCCATGTGTCGGGAGTCCACCCGTGTCCCCTCAGATGTTTCCTTCCCCACTTTCCAGGGTCTGCCTTAGCAACCAGTTTTCTCCTTCTTTCCCAGGAGTCCGCCTCAGATATTCCCTCCCCCTTCCCCACTTCCCCAAGGTGCTCTCGCCTTTCCCAGGTCCATGTGTCCGGGAATCCATCCGTGTCCCCTCAGGATGTTCCCCCTTCTCCACTTTCCCAGGGTCTCCCCTTAGCAACCAGATCTCCTTCTTTCCCAGGAGTCGCCTAGATTATTCCCCCCCCCCTTCCCCCAAGGTGCTTTCGCCTTTCCCAGGTCCATGTGTCCAGGAGTCCATCCGTGTTCCCTCAGATGTTCTCCCCTTCCCCACTTTCCGCCAGGGTCTGTCTTAGCAACCAGAATCTCCTTCTTTCCCAGGTCAGGAGTCCAGATGTTCCATCTGGTTTCCGGCCTCAGATATTCCCCCTTTCCCAACTTCCCTAAGGTATCAATTGCCTTTCCCAGGTCCATGTGTCCAGGAATCATCCGTGGGCCCCGGAGTCTCCCCTTCCTCACTTCCTTAGATATCTTCCAGCCTCAGCCTTGCCCAGGTTATGTATAGAAGTCAGCTCAGCCACCCTCCGTGATCTAGCCAGGATGAGAACGAGGCCTTGTTTAGCTGGGTCTACGGTAGAGACTGTCCAGGTGGGTGGAATTACAGGAGGGGGACCACAGAACTGCGTCCTGTATATACACCCACCAAGACAGTCTAGACCGTAAGTCCAGCTAGACGCAGCCAAAGCTACCGTCCAGTTCGGCACCAGGCCTGGACCACTCAGTGAAAGTTTGGAAGTTCTATTTATTATTGTACCATTTTTCTACATTAAATATAAGATTTTTTTTTACTTAATTAGCAGTTCAGTAGTGTTTTTGAATGATTTTGTGTGGATGTTTTATGAGTGCTCGTTTGTTAGTGTGTTTGTCCACCCTCCACGAGAAACTGTATAATAAGTGTTGGAACTTCTTATTTAATTTGGTTATTTAGTCCTGTATATTCGCAAGGACGCGCAGTTGAGTTCAAATGCGCCCTGCGCCACAATGTAATATATCACATTTGTCTGACTTTTTAGTTATCCTGGGTAATTTACGCATATGTACCTTTGCATGATCTTTGTGTAACTATTTATGGAATCTGTACCTTAAAAAAAACTTGCACCACTCTTATTTCACTCTCATTTGCACATTTGTGCAAACGGCAGCCTGCGTGTCACCCATCATTATACACGCACAAAACAACGCAACCTGCACGCACACAACAAACATATATAAAAAACACTCATCAACCTCTTACACTAATATGAATGCAATCACAAGCGCGCGCGCACACACACACACACACACACACGTCACACACACACACACAATATATTATTTATATATTATATATATATAATATATATATATATATATATACATGCGTGTGTGTGATTGTGTGTGTGTGTGATGTGTGTGTGTGTGCTCGTGGAATAAGTTACTTCGCCATTGAATCCTGTACTTTCCCCCCTACCTCTTCCAACAACGTGTCTCCACTTAATTAACACTCTTATTTTCGCAGTTGTACCTATCAAGGACCTGGTCGCTCCAGCATTGTAAACTGATACAGAAACAAAAACACTGCGACAAAAAACTGTTCATTTATTTTTTGTTTTGTTTACTAATTATTGTTTATTATTTGTGTCCGTATGTGGGACTCTGTCTTCCCTCCAAGTATTCTGCTACAAAAAATGTCATCAGTTTCCTTTATTTTGTGGCGAGTTCGTCTTTTTATAATATATGCAAGTTACTGAAATGGTCCACAAGTAAACACGCAAGTACACAAGTCACACCCCACACACACACACACACACACACACACAACACACACACACACACACACACACACACACACACACACACACACACACACACACACACACAATTCTCTCGTTCCACTGGGATAATATACATGGAGCGAATTTCGGGGGGGTCAACGCCCCGAGGCCCCGTCTGAGAAGACAGACCTCTAGAGTATTATATAAACCTCAATTTGCCCAGCACACGTATAATACTTATATCCAACCCCTGTGTCAGTCACATGTGTGCAACATTCGCATGCAATATGTGTACTTTCTCAACACACTTTCATGAGAACCACACCTTCTCCTTAATAAGTGTATCTGGTCAATAGTATATTAGAGTGTAAGTCTGAGGGATTCTGCTGGTTCACCACCACTATAAAAAATTCGAGAGAAATTTACCTCTACTTGATTACAATAGTTATGACTAATGGTTTTGCGGTGTTTTTGTGATTGCAGTAGATTTTGTGATTAGAGTAATGACTGTGATTTTGCAGTGTTTTTTTAGTGATGTGTAGTGATATGTGATTCCAGTTTGTATTTAATGATAATTATATATTTTTAATAGAATTCTGAATAATCGGGATGTAGAATTGCTGTTTAATAGTATTTTCTAGATATCCTTATGATAAATTATGAAGATATAAAGTAAGTAAACAGTTGAGAGAGTCTTGTACTGGATATAGCAAGGAACATTCTATGACTGAATTATTACATAATATTTTATTTTTCCCGTCTTCACTTCTCTCAACTTCACTGATAATTGAGAAAAATATTCACAAACACAATAAAAAGAAAGAAAATAGATGTACAAATGGGAGAGTCAACCTCTCGACAATAGTGATTGTTGATGTTGGATTGTTACAACCTGGCAGTACAACTCTCTGTCTTAATGTCTTCAATATTGCTGTTTTATGTTTACTGTTATCTTGCTCTACTCTTCCTTATTTTATTGTTATTGTTCTTGTATGTTCTTGCTGTGATTATTATGTACTGCTGTACTGTTCTGCTGTATGTTACTGTATTTTTTCTTATGTATGTTACAGTTCGTGTTCTTGTGATGTTACTGTACTGTACAGTTTTGTGTTGTTTATTGTTATTATGAGGTACTTTTCTAGACAGTTCCTTCATTATTTATTTTTTGATGTTTTCCGTCATATCGATCAATCACAATCTTGACATAATCATTCCTTGGTATAATCAACAGGCAATACACAAAACATAATATTTATGTGTTAGTATGCAGTCCTTGCATGTTCAGTTAGTAATTTTCTGTGTATTTAAGTTACTCCACTGTTACCATAAGAAACATAAGAAAGGGGGAACCTGCAGGGGCCGTTGGCCCATACTAGAGAGGTGCCTTTACAATTATCCCACTAACAATACATTTGCCAACCAATTTTCAATGCCACCCAAGAAATAAGCTTCTGATGTGAAAGTCCCACTCAAATCCAACCCCTCCCATCATGTAATCTTATCCAACCTAAATTTGTAACTAACCCAATGTCCCAGCCTCAATAACCCAACTAGGGTAGACTGTTCCACTCATCTACTACCCTATCTTCCAAACCAATACTTGTCCTATGTTCCTTGCCAGACCTTGCCCAACAATGGAGCCAGTGGTTCGTCCTTTAAGAGTCCCCCCCCTCGCCTTCCCCTGGTTCATGTGTCCAGGAATCCATCCGTGGGCCCGGATGTCTCCCTTCTCCAGTTCCTTAAGGTCGCCTCGCCTCTCTCTCTCTCTCTCTCTCTGCCTTCCAGCCTCAGCCTTCCCCAGGTTCATGTGTCCAGTAAATCCTTCCGTTCGCTCCGGTGGTCTCCCCTTCCCCAACTTACCCAAGGTCAGCCTCAACCACAACTTCCCCAAGTTCATGAATCCAGGAATCCTCATCCGTTTCGCCTTCCCGGCCAGAGAGGCTAGCTTGTGGCTAGGCCTGGGGACAGTTGGTCCCAAAGATGAGGAGGTACTTGTGCCTCTCCCATGGGAGACTTAGGTCTCATACACTCTCCAACCAGTACCAGGGTTCCAGCCAATGAGAAGATGGTTTTGGATATAGCAGAGGGAGGTGTTGTGGGTACCACTCGCCTGTCTGTCATTCCACACATCACAGAAAACATTACAGCTTAACATATATCTTACACAGAGTCGTTACTGTTCAATGTGCAAGAACCCACCATCTTAATTCTAGTTTTTGTCATACCACAACGTTTTTGTGTGTACTCACCTAGTTGAGGTTGCGGGGGGTCGAGTCCGAGCTCCTGGCCCCGCCTCTTCACTGATCGCTACAGGTCACTCTCCCTGACCGTGAGCTTTTCATTACCTCTGCTTAAGCTATGATGGATCCTGCTCCACTACATCATTCCCAAACTTTTCACTTACTGACTTCTCTGTGGGCTGAGAAATACTTCCTAACATCCTGTGATTCATCTGTGTCTTCAGCTTCAACTGTGTCCCCTGTTACTGTGTCCAAATCTCTGGAACATCCTGTCTTGTCCACCTTGTCAATTCCTCTCAGTATTTCGTATGTCGTATCATGTCCCCCCTATCTCTCCTGTCCTCCAGTGTCGTCAGGTTGATTTCCCTTTAACCTCTCCTCGTAGGACATACCTCTAGCTCTGGGAATAGTCTTGTTGCAAACCCTTTGCCACATTCTCTAGTTTTTTACGTGCTTGGCTATGTGTGGGTTCCAAACTGGTGCGCATACTCCAATATGGGCCTAAGCGTCACCAGAACAGGGCCGGTTCCCACGCCGCGTGCTGATGACATGTTTCCCTATTGTATAAGATATGTCGGAATAGCTGTTTGAGGCTTTGCCATAGGCGCCCTATAGTTGCCTGCAGCAGTGAGGTTATTTGGTTGATGTTGGCTTCAGGAATGTAGTGATGCCTCGGTGTTATACTCACCCCCAAAGAAGCTATCTGTTTTTTTGTCACTTGGTGAGGTTTTTGTAGTCTCTCTGCCAGCACTCGTACTACTCTTCGTCTGCTCCGGTCTTCTCTTGATCGCCGCCTTTCTCTCCATATAATCTTCATGACGCTTGCTGCAACTGTTCGGTGCTAACAATGGGTTTGTAACTTCCTCAGGAGACCATTGCTGGACCAGGTCTGCGAGCCGTCCAAGATCCCTTGTGATCAGTTGTCGTGCATTCGTGGTATTCGATCGAGTGAATTTCTCTTCACGCCAAACTTATACGTCCTATCTGCAAACAGGGACACCTCAGAGGTACTTATTCCTTACAGTGTATGTCGTTCACAAGAATACAGAAAACAGCATCGGTGCACTAGGACTGTACCTCCCTGTGGGACCCCGCTAGACTGGTCACACAGGTTTAAAAATTATTAGCCCACTCTGACACTCGCCACGTACCATGACTCGCTGCTGTCTTCGTGTTCAAGTATTCCCTGATCCATTGGAGGTGACTTCCCTGTTAATCCCCTGCTTGGTCCTCCCAGTTTTTGCACGCCAATCTCTTGTGTGGAACTGTTTCAAACGCCTTCTTGCGTCCAGAAAATGCAATCCACCCACCCTCTCTCTCGTTGTCGCTTGCTGCTGTCACCATGTCATAGAACTCCAAGTAGGTTTGTGACACAGGATTTCCCGTCCCTGAAACCATGTTGCGCCTGGTGTGAGATCGTTCCTTTTAGGTGTTCCACACTCTTCTTCCTGAAAATCTTTCCATGATTTTGAAAACTATACATGTCAGTGACACGGGGCTGTATTTTAAAATGCTTCATGTCTGTCCCCTTTTTTTTAAAGATTGGGACTAATTTGCTGTTTTCCCCAGCTCAGGCAATCCCCCTGTTTCGATAGTTATTGAATTTGTTGTTAGGGGTCACATAGTGTCTCTGCTCCCTCTCTCAAACCCAGGGGGAGATTTTATCGCCCCATTCCTTTGAGGTATCAGCTCACTCAAAAGCCTCTTCACTTTTTCCTCGGTTGTGTGACTGTTCCACACATGGTGGGTGCCCACCTCTCCCTCTTTCTGGAGCCCCTTCTGCTCCCTTTGAACACTTTTTTAAACCTTGTTGAGTTTTCCCCACATCTTCACGGTCATTTTTTTTTTGTTTCTCTCCTCCTTCCTTCCTTAGCCTGATTTTCCGGTCCTTGACTGTTTTTTTTCCTCCTGATGTGGCTGTACAACGTTTCGGGTCAGATTTGGCTTTCGCTGCAAAGTCATTTTATATTGTCTTTGGGGGCCCCCCCTTTTTATCTGTGCATATTCGTTTCTGGGGCCCACGACTGCCTTTTATTTTCCTTGAGTCCTTTGCCTTCTATATTTCTTCCTTTCCCCACACACTTTGGTTTTTTCCCCCCGCACCTTTGGGGAAAACATGGGCTCATCCTAGCTTTTTTTTATTATTCCTGTTACCCCTTGGTACAAACCTCCTCACCTCCCTTTCATTTTGTTGTACATATTCCATCATCTCATTAAAAAGCTTCCCTGCCCCGTTCTCGTCCCCCCTGAACCCCATTCAGGAAGTTTTCCCCATTCCCATGTAGTCCCCTTTCTTTGTAGTTTTGGCTTCATTTTGCCTGGCCTTCCTGCTTCTCCCCCACTTGTAGCCAATGTGGGATTGAACTTTAAAAAACCCATGGGCACTGGCCCCCAAGGGTCTTTTATATGTGAGCCCCCGATATCTGCATTTCTCAAAGGGGAATACTAAATCCAGCCTTGCGGGTTCCCTCTCCTCTCCTCTTGTAGTGTCCCTTACGTGTTGGTCATGAATTTTCCATACCACCTCCATCATCTTAGCCCTCCATGTATCTTGGCCCCCTTTGGGGTCCAAGTTCTCCCAATCGTCCCCTTTTGTGGTTAAAGTCACCCATGATCAGGAGCTTTGCCCTGCATGCATGAGCTGTTTAGCCACTCTAGCCATGTGTCAACCACGCTCTATTGCCTCGCGTTTTTTTTGCCTTGGCCCCTGCTTTTTTCTGCGGGGGGTTATACATCATGCTATTCCCCATTTTGGGACCCCCGGGTGAAGCTTTCCCTATGTAATCATTTTCTTCTCCCTGTCTCCACTCTCCACTCATAAAAATTTCCAGCGATTTTTGATCAGAAATGCCACCCCCACCCCCCCCCTGTTCCCTCTGTCTTTCCTCGGGTTTTGGTATCCCTTGGAAAGATGGCATCTGTTATCATACCTGTAAGCTTGGTTTCTGTAGGCTATGATGTCCGGTGATGCTTTTTTTATTTTTTCTGCTACTCCTCCCACTTATTTGTTTTTCCATCAGCGTTTGTGTACCATACCTTCATTCCTTTCCAACACTGGGGTTTGGGGGCCTGTGGGGGGGAACCTGGGGCATATGTGGGATTCTTGCTCGGTGTTGGGAGGCTGTGGGTAGGATGTAGTGTGGGGGGGGGGATGGTGTGATAGGTTTATGGTTCTGAGAATAGTTGTTTGTGCTTCCCTTGCTTTTCTGTTCTGTTTGACGCCCTCTGCGGGTTCCATCCTTGTCTCTTTTCCTAGCCCCTTTTTCGCTTTTTTTGCCCTCTCCCCACTGCTGTCGTTCTGATTTTGTTCTGTCTCTTCTAAAAACACCCTCTTGTACTCTTCCCCGATATTTTCAATGTGGTTTCTCTTGAGGACCTTTTTCCGCACTGTTCCGTCTTGAAAATCAGCTTGATTGGTCGGTTTTTCCCCCCCTTCGATACCCCCCTATTCCTGAAAATTTACAATCTCGTCATCTTTTCACCTATTCCGTGATTTTTTTCTCAATCCCCTTTTCTTTCTACCTGCTGCCCTTTTAGTGTGTGTCCTTTCCCCCTCTCCTGAAACCCATGGATAAAAAACTGATTTTGCCCTTTTCCCCCTCCCATTGCCCCACCCCCGTGACTTGGGTCCTGCCTGTAGTGGTCATTTTCCCCCCCTTGATTTTTCCCGTGGCTCTTGATAGCAGGTTGTGCCCGCATTTGTCCCACACCCTCCCATCTGCAACCAGCTGTTTTTCCCCCTTTTACCCTTGGTCCTTGTGTGTGTGTGTGTTGTGTGTGTGTGTGTGTGTGTGTTGTGTGTGGGTGGGTGTTGCGTGCTGTGTTCGTGCTCTTTTCGGTTTGTGCGTGTATGAATGAGGTAAAACCCCCCAAGCTTTGTTTGCGGAAATGCGCAAAAGAGTGTAAAAAAAAAGTGTATGTGTGTTTTGGTTTTTAGGGACAAGTAATGTAAAAACACTTACCAAACTATTAAAAATTAACGAGTATGTAAATTACCCAGAAAAAACCCCAAAAAATCAGATAAAATGACTTATTTCCAGTGTGGGGGCGCTTTAACTGATGTTTAGCAAAAACATAACAAAATAAAACCCAAAAAAAAAATATTAAGTTTAATACTTATTACAGTTGGGGTGGGGGTGGACAGACATATTACACACCAACACCATCAAAACCCCAATAAAAAAAATTCACAAATGATTTAAGCTGCTTAAAATACGAAAAAGAACTTTCCTTTAAGATAATGAATTGTTGACATAAATAGAACTCCCAAATTTTTCACTGAGTGGGGCCCAAACCCTTTGGGGGGGGAAAAGGGGCGGAGCTTGCAGCGTCCCCGGCGACCTACTGTTCCAGGCTGTCTTGGGGGTGTTTTACTGGACGCAGCTTCGTGTGTCACCTCCCCGTAATTCCACCCACCTGGAAGTCTCTACCGTAGACCACTGCAAGCCTCCTTTTTCATCTAGCTAGATCACTGAGGGTGGCTGAGCGACTTCGGGGTCTAACCCGGGGAAGGGCTGAGACTGAAGTTTTCCAAGGGGAAAAGGGGGAAAGGGGGGGGACACCGGGGGCCCCCCGGGAATTCCCGAACATGAACCTGGGGAAGGTGGTATACTTGGGGAAATGGGAAGGGAAAAATCTGAAGGGGGCGATGGACTCCTAGACACATGGGCCGGGGAAAAACAGGTAGGTTGCTGAGGAGACTTGGGGAAGTGGGGAAAGGGAAATTCTGAGGGGGGCAAAAAGATGGGCTCCTGGACACATGAAACCCGGGAAAGCGTCAAAAACACAGTAAGTGGGGGGGGAGACCTTAAAGACGAAAACCCCGGCCCCCAAGTGGCAAGGTCTGGTAACCAAGATAATTCTGAGGCTTTACGTGGTCGCAAAAATTTTTTTTTTTAATTGTGCATTCGGTTTGTGACACAATGGAAACCTTTTTCGGGGTAATTGAAGTATCTTATGATATGCAAGGGTACCATTTTTTTTTTGATTAAACATTATTATTATTATTATAATTTTTATAATAGTAATAAAAAGAGTGTGAAAAATAACCCGTAATTTTTACACTACACAAGATACATATACTAACCCCTCTGGGTTTTTTTTTCGTTTTCATGTTCTTTCTCTTGTTTATTTCGCTTATCTCCTGGGAAAGTGGGGAAAAGAATTCTTCCACCGTAAACATGCGTGTCGTAGGGGGCACTAATGCCTGGACAATAGCTAGTACCCCCTTTTTCCTTATAAACTACTAAAAGAAGGAAAAGAAAAAAAAATAAAACTGGGATGTTTGAATGTACGTGATGTAAGTCGGATTAAAAAAAAGATTCTAATGTTATGAAAAAAAAAAAAAAATTTTGGGTGCCGGCCCTAACGAAAAAAAAATGAAGGGGGTAGGGAGTTTTAAAAGGGGTACGGAGGGAATCTGGAGAGGTTAGACTAAGGGAAAAGGGAGCAATAAAGTTAAGGATCAGTTATGGAGAGAGAAGGGAATATAAATATATAAATTCAAGGATTATGTGGTTTAAAATAAGGATCGGATGTGAAAAGTGGATCATGTGAAAAGTGAAAAGTGGATCATAATAAGTGTGTGGATCATAATAAGTGTGTATGCATTAAGAGACAAAGGGTTTTTAATACTTGACGTGCAGTTGGAGTGTGAGCAAAGTAACATTTATGAAGGGATTCAGGGAAACCGGCAAGCCGGACTTGAGTCCTGGAGACGGGAAGTACAGTGTCTGCACTCTGAAGGAGGGGTGTTAATGTTGCAGTTTTATAACTGTAGTGTAACGCTCTCCTCTGGCAAGACAGTAATGGAGTGAATGATGAAAGTTTTTCTTTTTCGGGCCACCCTGCCTTGGTGGGCCACCCTGCCCTGGTGGGCCACCCTGCCTTGGTGGGAATCGGCCGATGTGTTAAAAAAAAAAAATAGGAAAGCAGCTCTTATGTTGCCAGAGAGAAAGATTTACACGAAGATTCTGTATTTCTTAGGCAATAAATTTCATGGTTACAAACATAACTAAAATTGTCTATGAAACATTAAGGGGACGAATTATATTAATGGAAAATAATTATACAATAATATCGAGGGAATACAATGATATAATTACATTAAGGGAATACAGTGATATAGTTATATTAAGGGAATACAATGATACAATACTTTCTGACTAAAGTGTAACTGTGGTGTCCACTCATCAAAACTTAATAATTGTTGCCAAAGATAATTCTGACATTGATGAAAAATGGGTTATCCACATTAATGTAATTATAGTCTATAAAAAAAAGTACTATTTTATGTATGGCAGTGTTTGTAATTTTAATACGTGAACCAAGATAGGCGGAATTTTTGTTAATGAATGAGAGAAACGGGTGAATCTACAGTACATGAAATTGAAAGGAAAAAAAAATATGAGAAGTTTGACCAAATGGACATCTGAAAATTTAAGAATATGAGGCAACAGTTTCTTAACAGAAAATACGATAAATCGTTAGAGGTAACTAAACTTGTCTAAATACGCCGGTTTGGCTTATCTGGCACGACATATATGCAATAAGATCACAGTATACAAGTGATATCGCAAGATGCAGGAACAGCCACTGTGAAAAGTAAAGTGAACTTTCAAGCGCTTTCTTGATTTCTCACATTGTCAAGGAACTATGAAAATAAAAGAATAGCAGAAGGTTAAACTTTAGGGTTAAACTTTAGCGAGATTAAACTTTAGGGTAAACATACAAACCTGAACGTTTTTTAATGATGCGGGTGAGGTGGTCCAGGACCTGTCAGACATAACTTATATTCTACCCAAGGTTTAAGATTTTAACTTGTCAAATATATCTTAAAATGTTCCCAAATTTACTAATTATAAATGGGTCTAATTTTATAATCCTAAACTAATATTCCTATTAATTTGAAAGTTATTTTTAAGAAACTTGATTCTATTTTATTTCTCTCAACCATTGGTCTGTTGATACAACTTTTTTGGCCTTTTGAAAGTCAATAAGATGGTTAAAATCATTCAAATGAATAAACAATGCATTAGACTCTTGTCCAGTTCTAATGTATATTTATCTTGTTGTAATCTTAGTTTGACCTTAATATTAAGTCTGATCTTAATAACTTTATCACATTGCTTATGGGGAATCTTAAGACACGCCGACAGCCTTTTTGAGGGGAATTTTTAATCAAAAGTTTTTTATTACTGTATCAGTTTTTTTAAATCAACTTTAATTTTAAAAATTCGTAAGTAGAAAAGGGTATATTTCATGATAATGGAGAATCAACATTTTTTTAGTTTGAATTGGGTTGTTTGTCTTTTTTATCGAATTGTAAAAGGTATTTCTACTTTTTAAAAAAGATTTATCAGTAAAGTGAAGAACAAAAAGGCGAAAGACGTGACTGGAACAATACAAAAATAACCCACTACAAATTACTACTACAATACCAGTTTTACCTCAGCTACTACTACTACTACTACTACTACTACTAACTACTACTACTATTTACACTAGTTACCCACCACTACTACAACTACTCTTCCCACCTTCTCTTGTCGCGTCTCCGCCAGCTTGACTATACAGTATAGTGGCTTATTTTCTCCTTTCTGTAAGGTCACTTTGTAAATAGTCCAAGTCGGACCGAAACGTCGTCGTAAGCTAGTCCTCCTATGTGCGGGTTTTTTTGTATATCAATTAAATGTTTTGGGTATTTTAGATCATTGGGAAAATTTTTTGATCTATAAAATCTGGGCTGTAAATACGCAAAGTTTCAAAAATAAAATGATGATAATAACAGTTTGTTCAACTCTATCAGGGTTGAAAAATTAGTTCCCTGATAATGTGAAATATCACGAAAGCTCTGGAAGTTCACTATTTTTTCACAGTGGTTGTTCCCTTGCGCTCGCGCGCCCCCAACACCCCCAAAAAAAACAAAACACACACACACACACACACACACACACACTTATATATATATATATTATATGTGTGGGTTTGTTTGTGGGGTGTGGGGGTCGGTAGTCTGGGCTTTTGTCGCTACTTAGGTCAATTTTGAACCGGGAAATTTTCAGTTTTAAAAAATTCCCCCAATAATCGTTCCCCAAAATTTTCCCCTATCATTTTTAAAAAGTTCCAAAAATCCTGTATTTTGTTTTTAGCCTCATAACTGTGTATGGGTTTTTAAATGTTTCCTCTCTGGAAAATTCCTCCCTTTGGTTCCACCTAAATTCCTCACTAGTAAATTTAGCCCACGGGTTTTTCCCCTGTCCCCTTCGTCAGGCCCACCTTTGCTTGTGTGTTTTATGGGGTTGGTTGTTTTGGGGGGTTTTTGGGGGGGGATCAATAATCACAAGGGAAGATTTTCGAAAAAACAATTAAAAGACCAAATTCCAATAATCAATTTTTTCAAAAATTCAAAACCCCCTTTTTTTTTATCTGTGTGGTATTGTACTGTTTGGTCTTGTGTGTTGTACTGTACTGGTCTTGTGCTGTTATTGTACTGTAACTGTGTCTTGTGTGTTATTGTTAATGTACTGGTCTTCGGTGTTTATTGTACTGTACTGGTCTTCTGTGTTATTGTACTGTACTGGTCTTCTGTGTTATTGTACTGTACTGGTCTTGTGTGTTATTGTACTGTACTGGTCTTCTGTGTTATTGTACTGTACTGGTCTTGTGTGTTATTGTACTGTACTGGTCTTTGTGTTTATTGTACTGTAAACTGGTCTTCTGTGTTATTTGTACTGTACTGGTCTTGTGTGTTATTGTACTGTACTGGTCTTCTGTGTTATTGTACTGTACTGGTCTTGTGTGTTATTGTACTGTACTGGTCTTGTGGGTTATTGTACTGTACTGGTCTTGTGTGTTATTGTACTGTACTGGTCTTGTGTGTTATTGTACTGTACTGGTCTTCTGTGTTTTGTACTGGTACTGGTCTTGTGTGTTATTGTACTGTACTGGGTCTTGTGTGTTTATTGTTACATGTACTGGTCTTGTGTGTTTTGTACCTGATACTGGTCTTGTGTGTTATTGTACTGTACTGGGTCTTGTGTGTTATTGTACTGTAATGGTCTTGTGTGTATTGTAATGTACTGTTATTGTCGTACTGGTACAGGTTGTTGGGATTAGGCACACAGTTCGTACTGGTCAGGTCTGTGCGTACACACAGTCGTTTACTGGCCAGTTTTGTGGCCACACACAGTCGTACTGGCCAGGTTGTGGCAACACACAGTCGTACTGGCCAGGTTGTGGCAACACACGTCGTACTGGTCAGGTCTGTGGGCAACACACAGTTGTACTGGCCAGGTTGTGGGCCAACACACAGTGTCTGGCCAGGTTGTGGCAAACACAGTTCGTACTGGCCAGGTTGTGGCAACACCAGTCTTTACTGGCAGGTTGTGGCAACACATAGTCCGTACTGGCCAGGTTGTGGCAACACACAGTCGTACTGCCAGGTTGTGGCAACACACAGTCGTACTGGCCGGTTGTGGCAAACAACACAGTCGTACTGGCCTAGGTTGGTGGCAACACACAGTCGTACTGGCCAGGTTGTGGCAGCACACAGTCGTATGGCAGGTTGTGCAGCACACAGTCGTACTGGCCAGTTGTGGCAGCACACAGTCGTACTGGCCAGGTTGTGGCAGCCACAGTCGTACTGGCAGGTTGTGGCAGGCACACAGTCGTTACTGGCCAGGTTGTGGCAACACACAGTCGTACTGGCAGGTAGTGGCAACCACAGTCGTCTGGCCAGGTTGTGGCAGCCATCACCCAAAATTTTATTGTCAAGAGATTCGGAATCATCCAGTTGACTGTTTTAGGTTTTTATTACCCAGAGTTTTTTTTCCTTCTGTTGTGGTGAATTATTTACTGTTATTAAAGTGGTGAGAAGAATATTTACGTGAAAACTGAGAGAATTATTTCTCATAAATTATTCTTTATTTAAACTAAATGTTTATTTAGATGATTTATAAGAATATTTTCTTTGTTTTAACTAAAGTCTTATGTCGTCTCTTCTTCCACAGTTCTCTCATGTTTGGTCACTTCTTCCAACATCTCTCAGTCGTCTCTCTTCCACTAGCTCTCATGTCGGTCACTTCTTCCACAAGTCTCTCATGTTCAAGTCACTTTTCCACAAGTCTCTCATGTCAGTCACTTCTTCCACAAGACCTCTCTGTCAGTCTCTTCGTCCACAAGTCTCTCATGTCAGTCTTTCTTCCCAACGATGTCTCTCATGTCAGTCTCTTCTTCACAAGTCTCTCTTGTCTGTCTCTTTTCCACAAAGTACTCTCATGTCAGTTCTTTCTTCCACAAGGTCTCTCATGTCACGATCTCTTCTTCACAAGTCTCTCTTGTCAGTTTTCTTCCACAATGTCATCTCAGTCAGTTCTCTTCTTCACAAGTCTCTCATGTCAGTTGTTCTCTTTTCCACAAGGATCTCATGTCGTCTCTTCTTCCACAAGTCTCTCCATGTCGTCACTTCTTCCACAGTCTCTCATGTCATTTCACTTCTTCCACAAGTCTTCATGTCAGCTTCTTCTTCCACCAAGTCTTCTGTCTGTCACTTCTTCACAAGTTCTCTCATGTCAGTCTCTTCTTCCACAAGTCTCTCATGTAGTCTCTTCTTCACATGTCTCTCATGTCAAGTCACTTCTTCCACAAGTCTCTCATGTCAGTCTCTTCTTCCAAAGTCATTTCATGTCAGTCACTTCTTCAAAAAGTCTATCATGTCAGCTCTTCTTCCAACAGTTCTCATGTCAGTCCACTTCTCCACAAGTCTTCACGTCAGTCTCTTTTCCACAAGTCCTATGTCAGATCACTTCTTCCACAAGTCTCTCATTGTCAGTCACTTCTTCCACAAGCTCTCTGTCTGTTCACTTCTTCCACAGTCTCTCATGTCAGTTCTCTTCTTCCACAAGTCTCTCATGTCATCACTTCTTTCCACAAGTCCTCTCATGTCAGTCACTTCTTTCCACAAGCCTCTCATGTCAGTCACTTCTTCCACATAGTCTCTCATTCAATTCAGTCTCTTCTTCCACAAGTCTTCATGTCAGTCACTTCTTCCACAAGTCTCTCATGTCAGTCACTTCTTCCACAGCCTTCATGTCAGTCATTCTTCCACAAGTCTTCATGTCAGTCACTTCTTCACAAGGCCTCTTATTGTCAGTCACTTTCTTCGACAAGTCTTATGTCAGTCTCTTCTTCCACAAGTCTCTAATGTCAGTCACTTCTTCCACATGTCTCTCATGTCAGTCACTTCTTCTACAAAACCCTCTCATGTCAGTCTCTTCTTCCACAAGTCTCTCCAGTCAGTCACTTCTTCCACAAGTTCTCTATGTCAGTCACTTCTTCCACCAGCCTCTCATGTCAGTCACTTCTTCCACAAGTCTCTCATGTCAGTCTCTTATTCCTCAAAGTCCTTCTCATGTCAGTCACTTCTTCCACAGTCTCTCATGTCATCATTCTTTCCAAAAGGTCTCTCTGTTTCACTTCTTCCCACAAGTCTCTCATGTCAGTCTCTTCCTTCCACAAGTCTCTATGTCAGTCTCTTCTTCCACAAGTCTCTCAGTCAGTCACTTCTTCCACAGTCCCTCATGTCAAATCACTTCTTCCAAAATGGTCTCTCAGGTTAGTCACTTCTTCCACAAGTCTCTTATGTCAGTCACTTCTTCGCCACAAGTCTCTCATGTCACGTCACTTTTTCCACAGTCTGTCATGGTCAGTCACTTCTTACACAAGGTCTTTGTCATGTCAGTCAATTCTTCCACAGTCTGTCATGTCAGTCACCTATTCCACAAGTCTGTCATGTCAGTCACTTCTTCCACATAAGGCTCTCATGTCAATCATTCTTCCAAAAGTCATCTCATTGTTTAGTCACTTACTTACCACAAGTTCTTTTGTCAGTCAATTCTTCACAAGTCTCTTTTGTCAGTCCCTTTTTCACAAGTCTCTACATGTCAGTCACTTCACCTTCCACAAGTCTCGTCAAGTCTGTCACTTCCACAAGTCTGTCATGTCAGTCACTTCCTTCCAAAAAGTCTGTCATGTCAGTCATTCTTCCACAAGTCTGTCATGTCAGTCCACTTCTTCCACAAGTCTGTCATGTCAGTCACTTCTTCCACAAGTCTGTCCATGTCAGTCACTTCTTCCCAAGTCTGTCATTTCACAGTCACTTTTCACATATTTACATTTTTTTCCCAAAATATTTCATCAAAATATTGTGTAACAGATTTATTCCATTTTCTTAAGAAAATTTAAATTAATGAGAAAAGAATTTTCTTTATTTATCATTACACTATTTATAGAATATATATTATTGTAAACAATGTTGTGGGAGAGTGTAGATATACTTATTTATATGTGTATACATGTCATGTATACGTGTGTGGTTTGTCAGTAGTGTGTTTGTATTGATGTGTTGTGTACACATGTATGTATTATATGTGTGTGTTGTAGTGGTGTGTATGTGCTACACATGTATATGTAGTGTGTAGTGATGTGTATGTGTACACATGTATGCACATGTGTGTGTGTGTAATGATGTGTGTATGTGCACATGTATGTACATGTGTGTGAGGTAGTGATGTGTTGTACCATGTACTGTACTTGTGTGTGGTGTGTAGTGATGATGTGTGTGTACACAGGTAATGTACTTGTGTGTGTGTGTAATGTGTGTGTGTGCACATGTAGTTCATGGTGTGTGTGTAGTGAGTGTTGTTACCACATGTATGTACATGTGTGTGTTGGGTAGTGATGTCTTGTGTGTGTACACCTTGTAATGTACATGTGTGTGTGTGTAATGTGTTGTGATTGTGCTCATGTCATGTACATGTGTGGTGTGTAGTGGATTTTTTTGTTTTGTTTTGTACATATGTAGTTCATTGTGCTGTGTTGTGTGTGATGGTGTATGTGTAAACACATGTATGTACATGTTTGTGTGTGAAGTGATGTGTATGTTGTGCAACTGAATGTACATGTGTGTGTGTGTAGTGATGTGTATGTGTACACATGTTGTACATGTTGTGTTGTGTGTGTGATGTGTATGTTGTACACATGTAGTACATGTGTGTGTGTAATGATGTGTATGTGTACACATGTATGTACATGTATGTGTACACATGTATGTACATGTGTGTGTGTGTAGTGATGTGTATATGTACACATGTATGTATATGTGTGTCTAGAGTGTAGTGATGTGTATGTGTTCAAATTGTATGGACATGGGTGTATGTAGGTGATGTGTATGTAGTACACATGTATGTACATGTGTGTGTGTGTGTAGTGATGTGTATGTGTACACATGTATGTACATGTGTGTGTGTGTTAGTTGATGTGTATGTGTACCACATGTATGTACATGTGTGTGTGTGTTGGATGTGTATGTTGTACACATATATGTACATGTGTGTGTGTGTAGTGATAGTGTATGTGTACACCATTATGTCATGTGTCTGTAGTAGTGAAGTGATGTGTATGTGTACACAATATGTTACATGTGTTGTGTGTGTAGTGATGTGTATGTGTACACATGTATGTTCATGTGTGTGTGTGTAGTGATGTGTATGTGTACACATATTTGTTATGTGTGTTGTGTGTAGTGATGTGTATGTGATACACTATATGTAAATGGTGTGTTGTGTAGTGATGTATATGTGTACACATATATGTACATGTGTGTGTGTGTAGTGATGTGTATGTGCTACAATATATGTACATGTGTGTGTGTAGTGAGTGTATGGTACACATATTTGTACATGTGTGTGTCTGTGTGTAGTATGTGTATGTGTACACATATTTGTACATGTGTGTGTGTGTTATGTGATGTGTATGTGTACAAATTATAGTACATGTTGTGTGTGTAGTGATGTGTATGTGTCACATATATGTACATGTGTGTGTGTAGTGATGTGTATGTGTAACACATGCGTTTTGTACATGTGGTGTGTGTGTAGTGATGTGTATGTGTTACACATATATGTACTGTGTGTGTGTGTAGTGATGTGTATATGTGTACACTATATGTACATGTGTGTTGTAGTGATGTGCTTATGTGTACACATGTATGTACATGTGTGTGTGTGTTTGTGATGTGTTTTGTACACATATATCGTACATGTGTGTGTGTGTAGTGATGTGATGTGTACACATTGATGTTCATCGTGTGTGTGTGTAGTGATGTGTATGTGTACACCATATATTGTACATGTGTGTGAGTAGTGATGCTGTATGTGTACACATATATGTAACATGTGTGGGTGTAGTGATGTGTTGTGTACACAATGTATGTACATGTGTGTGTGTGTAGTGAAGTGTATGTGTACACACATCGTATGTACATGTGTGGTGTGTAGTGATGTGTATGTGTACACATAAATGTACATTGTGTGTGTGTGTAGTGATGTGTATGTGTACACATATATGTTCATGTGTGTGTGTGTAGTGTGTTGTATGTGTACACATATATGTACATGTGTTGTGTGTGTAGTGATGGGTATGTGTACACATGTATGTACATGTGGATGTGTGTGTAGTGATGTGTATGTGTCACAATCAATCATATATTTACATGTGTGTTTGTGTAGTGATGTGTTATGTGTACACATATATGTACATGAGTGATGTGTGTAGTGATGTGTATGTGTACACATATATGTACATGGTTGTGTGGTGTAGTGATGTGTATGTGTACACATGTATGTAACATGTGTGTTGTGTGTAGTGATGTGTATGTGTACACATATATTGTACATGTGTGTGTGTGTAGTGATGTGTATGTGTACACATTGTTTGTCCATGTGTGATGTGTGTAGTGTGTGTATGTGTACAACATGTATGTACATGTGTGTGTGTGTAGTGATGTGTATGTGTTACACATATATGTTACAGTGTGTGTGTGTGGGATGTGTATGTGTACACATATATGTACATGTGTGTGTGTGTAGTGATGTGTATGTGTACACATATATGTACATGTGTGTGTGTGTAGTGATGTGTATGTGTACACATATATGTACATGTGTGTGTGTGTAGTGATGTGTGTGTGTACACATATATGTACATGTGTGTGTGTAGTGTTGTGTATGTGTACACATATATGTACATGTGTGTGTGTGTAGTGATGTGTATGTGTACACATATATGTACATGTGTGTGTGTGTAGTGATGTGTATGTGTACACAGATATGTACATTTGATGTGTGTGTAGTGATGATGTATGTGTACACATTAAATAATTGTGTGTGTGTAGTGATGTGTGTGTGTACACATATATGTACATGTGTGTGTGGTGTAGTGATGTGTTATGTGTACAACATTTATGTTACATGTGTGTGTGTGTAGTGATGTATATGTATACAATATATGTACATGTGGGTGTGTGTAGTGATGTGTATGTGTACACACTATATGTACATGTGTGTGTGGGTAGTGATGTGTATGTGTACTCATTATGTAAACATGTGTGTGTGTAGTGATGTGTATGTGTACACATATAGGTACATGTGTGTGATGTGTAGTGATGTGTGTTGTGTCACATTATGTACATGTGATGTTGTGTGTAGTGATGTGTAGTGTTGACCAAAGTGAAAAAAGTAAAACATCAGAAGATAACTTACAAGAACTACCATAATAATTCACAATAAGAGAAGTAGGAATCACAGTCCACGTTTGGTACAGCTGTCCAGCCTGGCTGACTTGTGTCAAGCCTGCTGACTCTGCTGTCAGCCTGGCTGACTCTGCTGCTATCATACCTGGCTGGACTCTGCTGTCATCATGGTGACTCTGTCACCTGGCTGACTTTCTGTCAGCCTGGTTGAATCTGCTGTCAGCTGGCTGACCTCTGACTGTCATCCTGGCTGATCTGTCACCTGGCTGTCTTGCTTCAGCCTGGGCTGATCTGCGTGTCATCCTGATGACTCTGTCACCTGGCTGACTCTGCTGTCAGCCTGGCTGAACTCTGCTGTCTTCTGGCTGGACTCTGTTCATCCTGCTGACTCTGCTGTCAGCCTGGCTGAACTCTGCTGTCGCCTGGCTGGACCTGCAGTCATCCTGGCTGACCTCTGTCATCTGGCTGACTCTGCTGTCAGCCTGGCTGACTTGCTGTCAGCCTGGCTGACTCTGCTGTATCCTGGCTGACTCTTGTCATCCTGGGCTGCACTCTGCTGTCATCCTGGCTGATCTGTCGCCCTGGCGGCTGACTCTGCTGTCATCCTGGTGACTCTGTCATTCTGGCTGGACTCTGCTGTTCAGCCTGCGCTGATCTGCTGTCGGCCTGGCTGACTCTGCGTCAGCTGGCTGACTTGCTGAAGTCCTGGCTGACTCTGTTGTCATCAGAGGTCAAAGTCAGTATAAAAGTAATGAGTCAATAGAAGGTTAAAACTGGTAAATTTGAGAATGTATTAAGAGGAAGTTTGTGAGGCAGTTCAGTTATAATAACCTATTGAAATACTTAAGATTTTGATCATAATCTTTATAAAAAGAAGAAATGGCTAAAAGCTTTTAAAGAATTGTAATATTATGCAAGAAAGACGGTAGCGATTTACCCAAAAAAAACTGTGTCTTAGATAATGTTGTGTGATGTCACCTGTGGTCTCTTAAAGACGTTGATGATGTCAACTGTGGGGTCTTAAAGACGTGTGATGTACCTGTGGTCTTAAAGAGTGTGATGTTACTGGGGTCTTAAAGACGATGTGATGTCACCTGTGGTCTTTAAAGACGTGTGGATGTCACCTGTGGTCTTAAAGGACGTGTGTGTTGTCACCGTGGTCTTTAAAGACGTGTGTTGTCACCTGTGGTCTTAAAGTCGTGCTGTCGATGCACCTGTGGTCCTTAAAGACGTTGTGATGTCACATGTGGTCTTAAAGACGTCTTGTGAATGGTTACCTGTGGTCTTAAAGACGTGTGTGTCTCCTGTGGTCTTAAAGACGTTTGTGAATGGCACTTTGGTCTTAAGTCGTGTGATGTCACTGTGGTCTTAAAGGAACGTGTTGATGCACCTGTGGTCTTAAAGAACGTAGTGATGTTACCTGTGGTCTTTAAAGGACGGGTGATTGTCACCTGTGGTCTTAAAGACGTGTGATGTCACCTGTGGTCCTTATAAGACGTGTGATGTCACCTGTGGTCTTAAAGAACGTCGTGATGTACCTGTGGAACAGCGAATCTAGAGATTTAAAAGCTGATTCGAAGCAGAGGAGCTCTGGCAAATTCAAACACAGTGATTATTACAGACAGAACAGAAGTTAAAGTGAAGGCAGCAGAAGCAGGAGGAATGAAAAAGGGTCTGACTAAAATTTTGCATGGGGGAAAATTCAACAGATGAAAAGAATTCAGATAATGACCAACACCAACACACAATTCCGTCTCAGTTTATCGTGTGAAGTAAAGAAGGAAGCAGCTTAGAGAGCAGCAAGAGACAAGAAAAATCAGTGTGTGATATCTCAACTGTTAAATGGGAATCCCCCCACAAATGTGGAAACACGTAAGACAGAAGCATGAGAGAAAAAATCTGTATTATAGCTCTTACAGAGGCGGAATCTCTCAGGAATAATAACAAATGTGATATTCCAGAAAGCTACCAAACAGTGGGAGAAAAAGGGGAAAACAAAGAGCCCTTCCAGATGTTGATCCTATCATGGACATCCATTAAGAGTTTACAAGAGCAACTGTACTTTCAGTCCATTCCATTTCTTTATAATTAAAAGCACTCAACAATTTTTGAGTAATCTAAGACAGTCTTATTCAAATTATTTGATTTCTGCTATTTAAGTACTATGACATATCAGCACTGACAGTAATAACGGAATATCAAAAATTTAATTAGAAACACAAATAACCCGCACATAAAAGACAGAAGCTACTACCACCACTACTACTACACTACTACTACCTCCACCTCTTCCTGCCTATATATAGCCGTCCTGCTCCTCCTCTGTTAGTGTGACTTTGTCAATGGTCCAAGTCGGACCGAAACGTCGTCGTAAGCTTCTGTCTTTTATGTGCGGGTTATTTGTGTATCGTTCCAGTCACGGTATTGTGCCTTTTTGTTATTTATTTTAATAGAAAGATATAAAAATTTAGTTATCAGAAGCTATTGTTTCAAAAGAGGTTAATGATATGTCTTGTTTTACAGAATAAATTTTTTTATATTATTTTAGTAAATTTAATTATATATTATATAAAATATTAAAAAAAAAACCCCCCCCCCCCCCCCCCCCCCCCCCCCCCCCCCCCCCCCCCCCCCCCCCCCCCACAACAAAAAAAAAAAATACTATATAATATATAAGGTATATGCAAAGCTGTCAGAGAGTTTCCTTAGAATTGAGATATTTAAAAATAATATGCGAAATATATATTCTTACTTTCAATAATCATTGAAATTATTTATACCTTAGGTAAAATATGGCTTATTCCAGTAACTGTAATTGACCCACAAGATTAATTAATATTTGCCTCATAGTAATGGACTACAAAAACATACAAAAATAATGACAATGCTTGGAAAAAGTCTGGCACACACTATGATTGTAACAACCAAATGGGAATGACAAGCAGAGCCAACAGTAAACAAACCTATCTGCAAAAATATCCAGCACGACGGAAGTTATACCACCTGAAAGCTATCAGATATAGCACGTCTAACTGGTCACTTGGGATCTGTGTGCAAATATGGTTATTTTAGGAAGGTTTCGGTCATGTGACCGAGACCTTCAGCTAGCTTACCATTCCACCACTTTAAATAAATTGATAATAATTATAACCATTAAAAATTTTAATTGCGGTGTGGCAAAACGTTCACCAAGTTACGAGATCTGAGAGAAGGAGTGAGATTACTGATATTCCATAAATACATGTATCACCAGAAGTGATTCGAAGTATGTCAGTTGCTATCGGTCAAGTGTTTTAACGAAATCTCTCTTATCAGTTGTCCAAAGTATTATAAAACAACAAAGAGAAATCATCACAAATGCGGTCACAGGCCACCAATGGCGTCATAAAGGAAGAAGGCAGTTCATAAAGAAGATGGCGTCATAAAGAAGTTTGGCGTCATAAAGAAGATGGCGTCATACAGAAGATGGCGTACAGAAGAAGATGTGAGTCATAAGAAGATGGCCCGTCATAAAGAAGATGGCCCGTCCACAAGAAGAATGGTCGTCATAAAGGTAGTGATGGCGTCATATAAGAAGATGGATGTCATATATAGAAGTTGGCGTTCATAAAGAAGGATGGCCGTCATAAGAAGATGGCGTCACAAAGAAGATGGCGTCTTAAAGAAGATGGGTCATAAAGAAGATGGCGTCCATAAAGGAGATGGCGTCAGTGTGTGTCAGTTTCCATGACTTCTGCTGGTCGGTTTAAGGAATAAGTAAGTAAGTTTATTCAAGGTACACACAAATACCCAGATACTAGAATTATTCATACATAAGCAGCATATTTGTAGGTAACCTGGAGGACAGCCAGTTCCGATATTTTATGTTAGTGATTGGACCTATGTCGGCATAATCACTACAATCACATATCATTATAGAACATTACTTGACATCACATTCGCCTTATAAACACATGTACTTTATTCTGAGTTATTGAACCCGACAGTTCAACGTGAAGACGGTAGATATTCCTTAGTGCACTCTGCACAGATTCTTAGAACTAATATTCAGTAATAATAGTATTTAATACCCTAATAATAATAATAATACAATAATAATAATAAAAATAATTATACTAATAATAATAAACAGTAGTCATACAGGAATTAGTAATTATGTTAGTATAATATTTTAGTTGTTTTTTGTCCTACACTTTTTTCAGGTGTCCTGATTGACAATACGATGTTTATTTTCAACACTCAAAAAACAACAAACTTTCCATGTTATTAAGTGTTGTACATAGCCAAAATGCACGTCTTTATAAAGTTGGGCTCTTTGGGTTAGTAGTGTAACTTGTCGATCTAGGAACACTGCCGGACTTCCAGGATAATGACATGGAAAGAATGTGATAATGGGGGTGTCTGCATAACCTTAGGGCTAGTCAGGGGGTACATGTTTAATATGTTTTAATCATCCCTCAAGGGGAATAGTGTGGACTCTATTCCTATGCTTTTACTAAGTAGGAACAGAAGTAGAAACAAAGGATTCAGGTCACTGGGTGCAGATTCCAAGATCAAAGAGTGTGAAAAGAATGTGATACTCGGGACAGCATAACCCTCAGGGCTGTAGGGTACATAGTTTAATATGTTTAATCATCCCCCAAGGGGATAGAGAGAGACTTATTTCTGTGTATACTAATTATAAGAAGGTAGATAATGAATCACTTCTGACTCCCCAAAAATCTTCTATCGCTCTGATAGATGGGAGATGCAGTACAAAGGATTAAGGTGGATGGGTAAAGCTTGTAATCTACGAGGGATGTTCCCCCGGTCACTGACGCAAGTGCTACTTCTTCCAACACGAATGGTTCAAAGTATGCGGTAATGGGAGAAACAGCTAGCCTCGAACTGTCAGAGGACTTAATAAACGGGGTGGGGGTCACACGCATCCCCCAAAGGGGATAGAGAAGTTTATTTCCGTGATGGGAAGGCTAGTACAAAGGTTCAGGTGCCTGGGTAAGACTTAATAATTGAGGTGGGGTCCTTGAGGGTGTGTGGTGCAGCCAAGCATGTTCTTTCGGGGTCATGGTGTGATTATTCTGGCTGCGCTCGCTCTCCGGGTATCATCGGGGCATCTGTGTGAAAAAGGTAATAACCTAATTTTTCAGGGTGAAAACAAAAAGTCTCACTTAGCAAATAATATTATTAGTTAACATTACATTGTTTATTCCTCCTCTCCCTCAGGAACAGCTTGCTTCTAAGAGCATGATACTACGAGCAGTGGCGGAAGATCTACTCTCTCGCGTCGATGCTTGACCTGGGAAAAAAATCTCTTACGGTGTTTTCTCTTCCCCGCAAAGATTGAACTGTCTCTATTCTAGTTCCTCTTCTTCTGTACTCCCTTCTTCAGTACTGTATTAGCTCTCTCGCTCTTCTCTCCACTTGTCATCTGTTTTTATCTTTAAATACTTTAAAAAACATTTTTTTTTTTTTTTTTTTTGTTTCTTCCTCCGGCTTCTGGATGACCATAGGTAATAAAGAGTGATAGGATCTAAGTAAAGCGCTCTATCATCAAATGATCTTAAGACCTTGTTTACCAGTGGTGATAGTGGTTCATCTGACCTTTTAATTTCTAATTTGACTATATTGGTAGGTATGTTTAGAACCGGTCTTCTTCCAGCACACTTCTAAAGTTATTTATGAGTTATAATTGTTGTTCAGATGAGGAACTCCTTTCGCAGCGCATTGCATGTTTGTTATTTATTGCTAGGCAGGATGCTATACATTATGGGTTAAATGCAGACTATTTCTGAAATAGGCCGGCCCCCACCTCACTTTTAAGTAAGCTAGAGATCCTTCCTTGCAGTCATTGTAGAGGGGATGATCTGTGGGGAAATTAGATGTGTCTTCCATTTCTCAGTGGTTCCATTACCGATTTCATCAGTTAAGGTTTTTGATGTCTCCCTAAAACAGGCGGATGAACTAATCGTATATGAATAGATTAGTTTTATTTTGTCTTGGTATGTTTTCTTAAGAATTCATATACCAAAATGGTACAGCTTAAATTTGGCGAGTTCTAGTATTGGTAGCCTATGTAATTAGGGTATAAGTGAGTTTTATGGCTGGAGTCCCCGTCGATAACCAATACTTTGGTTTTTCTGAAAAGCTTATGGCTACTTTCTTAAATAGTGGGCTTACTCACCGCTCGCCAAAAACTGCTCTTCTGATGTTATGAGCTTCGTTTGTTGGCATATTTGAGGATTAAACAATGTTTGCCGAAATACAGAATGGTCAAAATTAAATAATCGCTGACAGTCTTTACTAGTGCTATCCTATTACGTTGCCTCCTCGATCGTTTCAACACAGCCCGCCATAATATTATACCTTGTGAGAATTCATATATGCTATGGAATTTTCTCAATTTGTAGACCTATCTCAAGAACAACTGCAATTAAAGGCAATGGTATTAGGTAGTTTCGTTTGGGGAGATGGTCCCCCACTAATTTAGTATTTTTACGGGGTTAGTTTGATTACTGATTGCCAATAGCTGTTTGCTGTACTCAGATTGATCATCTAATGTTATCTGTTTTGTGATAGAGAATAGTGGCAAAGTCATCTGTGTAGGAGCTAATTCTGGGGCATCTTAGAGTGTCTATAAGAAGCCAGTACCTTTTATAGAGTCTTGAGGGGATTTTTTGGGCGAGAAGACCACCTTTTGCGAGAAAACTCCAATTTTGCGGGTGAGAGTTTTCGAATGTTTGCGTAGGGCAAGCGCCTCGGTCATGCAAGAACCATAAAGAGAATTAAAATCCCAGTATTAGCAAAAATTTACTTACTAAGTTTTTCTCATCAAATTGGGGATTATTGAACTGGTTATTGGTTGAGCAAACGTCCTAACAGCAGTGGTGAAGCCGCCTTTATGTTAGACTGTATGATGTTATTGTACCTTGTGCTCGGTTTCTTGTGTGTTATTGTACTTACTGGTCTTGTGTGTTCCTCTGTGTTATTGTGCTGTACTGGTCTTGTGTGTTATGTGCTGTTACTGGTTTGTGTGTTATTGTGCTGTATGGTCTTGTGTGTTATTGTACTGTATGGTCTTGTGTGTAATTGTACTGTACTGGTCTTGTGTGTTATTGTACTGTTACTGGTCTTGTGTGTAATTGGCCTGTACTGGTCTTTGGTGTTATTGGTACTGTACTGGTATGTGTGATTTTTAAATTGTACTGTTCTGGTCTTTGTGTGTTTATTGTGCTGTATGGTCTTGTGTGTTATTGTGCCTTGTACAGGTCTTGTGTGTTATTGTGTGTACTGGTTCTTGTGTGTATTGTACTGTTTACTGGTTCTTGTGTGTTTTGTACTGTACTGGTCTTGTGTTATTGTACTGTACTGGTCTTGTGTGTTATTGTGCTTGTACTGGTCTTGTGTGTTATTGTGCATGTACTGGTTCTTGTGTGTTATTGTGCTGTACTGGTCTGTGTGTTATTGTACTGTACTGGTCTTGTGTGTTTTGTACTGTACTGGTCTTGTGTTATTGTTACAGTACCTGGTCTTGTGTGTTATTGTACTGTACTGGTCTTGTGTGTTATTGTACTGTACTGCCTTGTGTGTTATTGTACTGTACTGGCTCTTGTGTTTTATTGTTTTGTACGGTCTTGTTGTGTTATTGTGTACTGTACTGGTCTTGTGTGTTATTGTATGTAACTGGTCTTGTTGTGTTATTGTTACGGTACTGGTCTTGTGAGTATTGTACTGTACTGTCTTGTGTGTTATTGTTCTGTACTGGTCTTGTAGGGTTCTGCTGTACTGGTCTTGTGTGGTTATTGTCACTGTGATGGTCTTGTGTGTTATTGTACTGTACTGGTCTTGTGATGTTATTGTGCTGTACTGGTCTTGTGTGTATTGTACTGCTTGTATGGTCTGTTGTGATTATTGTTACTGTACTGGTCTTGTGTGTTATTGTACTGTATGGTCTTGTGTGTTATTGTGCTGTACTGGTCTGTGTGTTTTTGTACTGTTACTGGTTTGTGTGTGTTATTGTTACTGTACTGGTCTTGTGTGTTATTGTACTGTACTGGTCTTGTGTGTTATTGTTGACTGATAAATGGTCTTGTGTGTTATTGTACTGAACTGGTCTTGTGTGTTTTTGTACTGTATGGTCTTGTGTGTATTGTACTGTACTGTCTTGTGTTATTGTACTGTACTGGTCTTGTGTGTTTTGTTACTGTACTGGTCTTGTGTGTTTATTGTACCTTTACTGGTCTTGTGTGTTATTGTACTGTACTGGCCTTGTGTGTTATTGTACTGTACTGGTCTTGTGTGTTATTGTACTGTACTGGTCTTGTGTGTTATTGTACTGTACTGGTCTTGTGTGTTATTGTACTGTACTGGTCTTGTCTGTGTTATTGAACTGTAACTGGTTCTTGTGTGTTATGTACTGTACTGGTCTTCTATGTTATGTACTGTGCTGGTCTTAGGGTTATTGTATGTACTGGTCTTGTGTGTTATTGTACTGTACTGGTCTTGTGTTATTGTACTGTACTGCGTCTTGTGTGTTATTGTACTGTACTGGCTCTTGTGTGGTTATTGTCTTTATTGGTCTTGTGTTATTGTACTGTACTGGCTTGTGTGTTATTGTTACTGTACTGGTCTTGTGTGTTATTGTACTGTACTGGTCTTGTGTGTTATTGTACTGTACTGGTCTTGTGTTATTGTACTGTACTGGTCTTGTGTTATTGTACTGTACTGGTCTTGTGTTATTGTACTGTACTGGTCTTGTGTGTTGTGCTGTACTGGTCTTGTGTGTTATTGTACTGTACTGGTCTTGTATGTTATTGTACTGTACTGGTCTTGTGTGTTATTGTACCTGACTGGTCTTGTTGTCGTTTTGTGCTGTACTGGTCTTGTGTGTTTTGTACTGTACTGGCTTGGGGCGTTGTGCTGTTGTTCTTGTGTGTTATTGTACTGTATGGTCTTGTGGTTATTGTACTGTACTGGTCTTGTGTTAGTTATTGTACTGTACTGGTTTGTTTGTGGTTATTGTACTGTATGGTCTTGTGTGTTATTGTACTGTACTGGTCTTGTGTGTTATTGTACTGTACTGGTCTTGTATGTTATTGTACTGTACTGGTCTTGTGTGTTATTGTACTGTACTGGTCTTGTGTGTTATTGTACTGTACTGTCTTCTGTGTTATTGTACTGTACGGTTTCTCGTGTTATTGTACCTGTACTGGTCTTGTGTGGTATTGTACTGTTTGGTCTTGTGTGTTGTACTGTACTGGTCTTGTGCTGTTATTGTACTGTAACTGTGTCTTGTGTGTTATTGTTAATGTACTGGTCTTCGGTGTTTATTGTACTGTACTGGTCTTCTGTGTTATTGTACTGTACTGGTCTTCTGTGTTATTGTACTGTACTGGTCTTGTGTGGTATTGTACTGTACTGGTCTTCTGTGTTATTGTACTGTACTGGTCTTGTGTGTTATTGTACTGTACTGGTCTTTGTGTTTATTGTACTGTAAACTGGTCTTCTGTGTTATTTGTACTGTACTGGTCTTGTGTGTTATTGTACTGTACTGGTCTTCTGTGTTATTGTACTGTACTGGTCTTGTGTGTTATTGTACTGTACTGGTCTTGTGGGTTATTGTACTGTACTGGTCTTGTGTGTTATTGTACTGTACTGGTCTTGTGTGTTGTTGTACTGTACTGGTCTTCTGTGTTTTGTACTGGTACTGGTCTTGTGTGTTATTGTACTGTACTGGGTCTTGTGTGTTTATTGTTACATGTACTGGTCTTGTGTGTTTTGTACCTGATACTGGTCTTGTGTGTTATTGTACTGTACTGGGTCTTGTGTGTTATTGTACTGTAATGGTCTTGTGTGTATTGTAATGTACTGTTATTGTCGTACTGGTACAGGTTGTTGGGATTAGGCACACAGTTCGTACTGGTCAGGTCTGTGCGTACACACAGTCGTTTACTGGCCAGTTTTGTGGCCACACACAGTCGTACTGGCCAGGTTGTGGCAACACACAGTCGTACTGGCCAGGTTGTGGCAACACACGTCGTACTGGTCAGGTCTGTGGGCAACACACAGTTGTACTGGCCAGGTTGTGGGCCAACACACAGTGTCTGGCCAGGTTGTGGCAAACACAGTTCGTACTGGCCAGGTTGTGGCAACACCAGTCTTTACTGGCAGGTTGTGGCAACACATAGTCCGTACTGGCCAGGTTGTGGCAACACACAGTCGTACTGCCAGGTTGTGGCAACACACAGTCGTACTGGCCGGTTGTGGCAAACAACACAGTCGTACTGGCCTAGGTTGGTGGCAACACACAGTCGTACTGGCCAGGTTGTGGCAGCACACAGTCGTATGGCAGGTTGTGCAGCACACAGTCGTACTGGCCAGTTGTGGCAGCACACAGTCGTACTGGCCAGGTTGTGGCAGCCACAGTCGTACTGGCAGGTTGTGGCAGGCACACAGTCGTTACTGGCCAGGTTGTGGCAACACACAGTCGTACTGGCAGGTAGTGGCAACCACAGTCGTCTGGCCAGGTTGTGGCAGCCATCACCCAAAATTTTATTGTCAAGAGATTCGGAATCATCCAGTTGACTGTTTTAGGTTTTTATTACCCAGAGTTTTTTTTCCTTCTGTTGTGGTGAATTATTTACTGTTATTAAAGTGGTGAGAAGAATATTTACGTGAAAACTGAGAGAATTATTTCTCATAAATTATTCTTTATTTAAACTAAATGTTTATTTAGATGATTTATAAGAATATTTTCTTTGTTTTAACTAAAGTCTTATGTCGTCTCTTCTTCCACAGTTCTCTCATGTTTGGTCACTTCTTCCAACATCTCTCAGTCGTCTCTCTTCCACTAGCTCTCATGTCGGTCACTTCTTCCACAAGTCTCTCATGTTCAAGTCACTTTTCCACAAGTCTCTCATGTCAGTCACTTCTTCCACAAGACCTCTCTGTCAGTCTCTTCGTCCACAAGTCTCTCATGTCAGTCTTTCTTCCCAACGATGTCTCTCATGTCAGTCTCTTCTTCACAAGTCTCTCTTGTCTGTCTCTTTTCCACAAAGTACTCTCATGTCAGTTCTTTCTTCCACAAGGTCTCTCATGTCACGATCTCTTCTTCACAAGTCTCTCTTGTCAGTTTTCTTCCACAATGTCATCTCAGTCAGTTCTCTTCTTCACAAGTCTCTCATGTCAGTTGTTCTCTTTTCCACAAGGATCTCATGTCGTCTCTTCTTCCACAAGTCTCTCCATGTCGTCACTTCTTCCACAGTCTCTCATGTCATTTCACTTCTTCCACAAGTCTTCATGTCAGCTTCTTCTTCCACCAAGTCTTCTGTCTGTCACTTCTTCACAAGTTCTCTCATGTCAGTCTCTTCTTCCACAAGTCTCTCATGTAGTCTCTTCTTCACATGTCTCTCATGTCAAGTCACTTCTTCCACAAGTCTCTCATGTCAGTCTCTTCTTCCAAAGTCATTTCATGTCAGTCACTTCTTCAAAAAGTCTATCATGTCAGCTCTTCTTCCAACAGTTCTCATGTCAGTCCACTTCTCCACAAGTCTTCACGTCAGTCTCTTTTCCACAAGTCCTATGTCAGATCACTTCTTCCACAAGTCTCTCATTGTCAGTCACTTCTTCCACAAGCTCTCTGTCTGTTCACTTCTTCCACAGTCTCTCATGTCAGTTCTCTTCTTCCACAAGTCTCTCATGTCATCACTTCTTTCCACAAGTCCTCTCATGTCAGTCACTTCTTTCCACAAGCCTCTCATGTCAGTCACTTCTTCCACATAGTCTCTCATTCAATTCAGTCTCTTCTTCCACAAGTCTTCATGTCAGTCACTTCTTCCACAAGTCTCTCATGTCAGTCACTTCTTCCACAGCCTTCATGTCAGTCATTCTTCCACAAGTCTTCATGTCAGTCACTTCTTCACAAGGCCTCTTATTGTCAGTCACTTTCTTCGACAAGTCTTATGTCAGTCTCTTCTTCCACAAGTCTCTAATGTCAGTCACTTCTTCCACATGTCTCTCATGTCAGTCACTTCTTCTACAAAACCCTCTCATGTCAGTCTCTTCTTCCACAAGTCTCTCCAGTCAGTCACTTCTTCCACAAGTTCTCTATGTCAGTCACTTCTTCCACCAGCCTCTCATGTCAGTCACTTCTTCCACAAGTCTCTCATGTCAGTCTCTTATTCCTCAAAGTCCTTCTCATGTCAGTCACTTCTTCCACAGTCTCTCATGTCATCATTCTTTCCAAAAGGTCTCTCTGTTTCACTTCTTCCCACAAGTCTCTCATGTCAGTCTCTTCCTTCCACAAGTCTCTATGTCAGTCTCTTCTTCCACAAGTCTCTCAGTCAGTCACTTCTTCCACAGTCCCTCATGTCAAATCACTTCTTCCAAAATGGTCTCTCAGGTTAGTCACTTCTTCCACAAGTCTCTTATGTCAGTCACTTCTTCGCCACAAGTCTCTCATGTCACGTCACTTTTTCCACAGTCTGTCATGGTCAGTCACTTCTTACACAAGGTCTTTGTCATGTCAGTCAATTCTTCCACAGTCTGTCATGTCAGTCACCTATTCCACAAGTCTGTCATGTCAGTCACTTCTTCCACATAAGGCTCTCATGTCAATCATTCTTCCAAAAGTCATCTCATTGTTTAGTCACTTACTTACCACAAGTTCTTTTGTCAGTCAATTCTTCACAAGTCTCTTTTGTCAGTCCCTTTTTCACAAGTCTCTACATGTCAGTCACTTCACCTTCCACAAGTCTCGTCAAGTCTGTCACTTCCACAAGTCTGTCATGTCAGTCACTTCCTTCCAAAAAGTCTGTCATGTCAGTCATTCTTCCACAAGTCTGTCATGTCAGTCCACTTCTTCCACAAGTCTGTCATGTCAGTCACTTCTTCCACAAGTCTGTCATGTCAGTCACTTCTTCCCAAGTCTGTCATTTCACAGTCACTTTTCACATATTTACATTTTTTTCCCAAAATATTTCATCAAAATATTGTGTAACAGATTTATTCCATTTTCTTAAGAAAATTTAAATTAATGAGAAAAGAATTTTCTTTATTTATCATTACACTATTTATAGAATATATATTATTGTAAACAATGTTGTGGGAGAGTGTAGATATACTTATTTATATGTGTATACATGTATGTATACGTGTGTGGTTTGTCAGTAGTGTGTTTGTATTGATGTGTTGTGTACACATGTATGTATTATATGTGTGTGTTGTAGTGGTGTGTATGTGCTACACATGTATATGTGTGTGTAGTGATGTGTATGTGTACACATGTATGCACATGTGTGTGTGTGTAATGATGTGTGTATGTGGCACATGTATGTACATGTGTGTGAGGTAGTGATGTGTTGTACCATGTACTGTACTTGTGTGTGGTGTGTAGTGATGATGTGTGTGTACACAGGTAATGTACTTGTGTGTGTGTGTAATGTGTGTGTGTGCACATGTAGTTCATGGTGTGTGTGTAGTGAGTGTTGTTACCACATGTATGTACATGTGTGTGTTGGGTAGTGATGTCTTGTGTGTGTACACCTTGTAATGTACATGTGTGTGTGTGTAATGTGTTGTGATTGTGCTCATGTCATGTACATGTGTGGTGTGTAGTGGATTTTTTTGTTTTGTTTTGTACATATGTAGTTCATTGTGCTGTGTTGTGTGTGATGGTGTATGTGTAAACACATGTATGTACATGTTTGTGTGTGAAGTGATGTGTATGTTGTGCAACTGAATGTACATGTGTGTGTGTGTAGTGATGTGTATGTGTACACATGTTGTACATGTTGTGTTGTGTGTGTGATGTGTATGTTGTACACATGTAGTACATGTGTGTGTGTAATGATGTGTATGTGTACAATGTATGTAAATGTATGTGTACACATGTATGTATCATGTGTGTGTGTGTAGTGATGTGTATATGTACACATGTATGTATATGTGTGTCTAGAGTGTAGTGATGTGTATGTGTTCAAATTGTATGGACATGGGTGTATGTAGGTGATGTGTATGTAGTACACATGTATGTACATGTGTGTGTGTGTGTAGTGATGTGTATGTGTACACATGTATGTACATGTGTGTGTGTGTTAGTTGATGTGTATGTGTACCACATGTATGTACATGTGTGTGTGTGTTGGATGTGTATGTTGTACACATATATGTACATGTGTGTGTGTGTAGTGATAGTGTATGTGTACACCATTATGTCATGTGTCTGTAGTAGTGAAGTGATGTGTATGTGTACACAATATGTTACATGTGTTGTGTGTGTAGTGATGTGTATGTGTACACATGTATGTTCATGTGTGTGTGTGTAGTGATGTGTATGTGTACACATATTTGTTATGTGTGTTGTGTGTAGTGATGTGTATGTGATACACTATATGTAAATGGTGTGTTGTGTAGTGATGTATATGTGTACACATATATGTACATGTGTGTGTGTGTAGTGATGTGTATGTGCTACAATATATGTACATGTGTGTGTGTAGTGAGTGTATGGTACACATATTTGTACATGTGTGTGTCTGTGTGTAGTATGTGTATGTGTACACATATTTGTACATGTGTGTGTGTGTTATGTGATGTGTATGTGTACAAATTATAGTACATGTTGTGTGTGTAGTGATGTGTATGTGTCACATATATGTACATGTGTGTGTGTAGTGATGTGTATGTGTAACACATGCGTTTTGTACATGTGGTGTGTGTGTAGTGATGTGTATGTGTTACACATATATGTACTGTGTGTGTGTGTAGTGATGTGTATATGTGTACACTATATGTACATGTGTGTTGTAGTGATGTGCTTATGTGTACACATGTATGTACATGTGTGTGTGTGTTTGTGATGTGTTTTGTACACATATATCGTACATGTGTGTGTGTGTAGTGATGTGATGTGTACACATTGATGTTCATCGTGTGTGTGTGTAGTGATGTGTATGTGTACACCATATATTGTACATGTGTGTGAGTAGTGATGCTGTATGTGTACACATATATGTAACATGTGTGGGTGTAGTGATGTGTTGTGTACACAATGTATGTACATGTGTGTGTGTGTAGTGAAGTGTATGTGTACACACATCGTATGTACATGTGTGGTGTGTAGTGATGTGTATGTGTACACATAAATGTACATTGTGTGTGTGTGTAGTGATGTGTATGTGTACACATATATGTTCATGTGTGTGTGTGTAGTGTGTTGTATGTGTACACATATATGTACATGTGTTGTGTGTGTAGTGATGGGTATGTGTACACATGTATGTACATGTGGATGTGTGTGTAGTGATGTGTATGTGTCACAATCAATCATATATTTACATGTGTGTTTGTGTAGTGATGTGTTATGTGTACACATATATGTACATGAGTGATGTGTGTAGTGATGTGTATGTGTACACATATATGTACATGGTTGTGTGGTGTAGTGATGTGTATGTGTACACATGTATGTAACATGTGTGTTGTGTGTAGTGATGTGTATGTGTACACATATATTGTACATGTGTGTGTGTGTAGTGATGTGTATGTGTACACATTGTTTGTCCATGTGTGATGTGTGTAGTGTGTGTATGTGTACAACATGTATGTACATGTGTGTGTGTGTAGTGATGTGTATGTGTTACACATATATGTTACAGTGTGTGTGTGTGGGATGTGTATGTGTTACACATATATGTACATGTGTGTGTGTGTAGTGATGTGTATGTGTACACATATATGTACATGTGTGTGTGTGTAGTGATGTGTATGTGTACACATATATGTACATGTGTGTGTGTGTAGTGATGTGTGTGTGTACACATATATGTACATGTGTGTGTGTAGTGATGTGTATGTGTACACATATATGTACATGTGTGTGTGTGTAGTGATGTGTATGTGTACACATATATGTACATGTGTGTGTGTGTAGTGATGTGTATGTGTACACAGATATGTACATTTGATGTGTGTGTAGTGATGATGTATGTGTACACATTAAATAATTGTGTGTGTGTAGTGATGTGTGTGTGTACACATATATGTACATGTGTGTGTGGTGTAGTGATGTGTTATGTGTACAACATTTATGTTACATGTGTGTGTGTGTAGTGATGTATATGTATACAATATATGTACATGTGGGTGTGTGTAGTGATGTGTATGTGTACACACTATATGTACATGTGTGTGTGGGTAGTGATGTGTATGTGTACTCATTATGTAAACATGTGTGTGTGTAGTGATGTGTATGTGTACACATATAGGTACATGTGTGTGATGTGTAGTGATGTGTGTTGTGTCACATTATGTACATGTGATGTTGTGTGTAGTGATGTGTAGTGTTGACCAAAGTGAAAAAAGTAAAACATCAGAAGATAACTTACAAGAACTACCATAATAATTCACAATAAGAGAAGTAGGAATCACAGTCCACGTTTGGTACAGCTGTCCAGCCTGGCTGACTTGTGTCAAGCCTGCTGACTCTGCTGTCAGCCTGGCTGACTCTGCTGCTATCATACCTGGCTGGACTCTGCTGTCATCATGGTGACTCTGTCACCTGGCTGACTTTCTGTCAGCCTGGTTGAATCTGCTGTCAGCTGGCTGACCTCTGACTGTCATCCTGGCTGATCTGTCACCTGGCTGTCTTGCTTCAGCCTGGGCTGATCTGCGTGTCATCCTGATGACTCTGTCACCTGGCTGACTCTGCTGTCAGCCTGGCTGAACTCTGCTGTCTTCTGGCTGGACTCTGTTCATCCTGCTGACTCTGCTGTCAGCCTGGCTGAACTCTGCTGTCGCCTGGCTGGACCTGCAGTCATCCTGGCTGACCTCTGTCATCTGGCTGACTCTGCTGTCAGCCTGGCTGACTTGCTGTCAGCCTGGCTGACTCTGCTGTATCCTGGCTGACTCTTGTCATCCTGGGCTGCACTCTGCTGTCATCCTGGCTGATCTGTCGCCCTGGCGGCTGACTCTGCTGTCATCCTGGTGACTCTGTCATTCTGGCTGGACTCTGCTGTTCAGCCTGCGCTGATCTGCTGTCGGCCTGGCTGACTCTGCGTCAGCTGGCTGACTTGCTGAAGTCCTGGCTGACTCTGTTGTCATCAGAGGTCAAAGTCAGTATAAAAGTAATGAGTCAATAGAAGGTTAAAACTGGTAAATTTGAGAATGTATTAAGAGGAAGTTTGTGAGGCAGTTCAGTTATAATAACCTATTGAAATACTTAAGATTTTGATCATAATCTTTATAAAAAGAAGAAATGGCTAAAAGCTTTTAAAGAATTGTAATATTATGCAAGAAAGACGGTAGCGATTTACCCAAAAAAAACTGTGTCTTAGATAATGTTGTGTGATGTCACCTGTGGTCTCTTAAAGACGTTGATGATGTCAACTGTGGGGTCTTAAAGACGTGTGATGTACCTGTGGTCTTAAAGAGTGTGATGTTACTGGGGTCTTAAAGACGATGTGATGTCACCTGTGGTCTTTAAAGACGTGTGGATGTCACCTGTGGTCTTAAAGGACGTGTGTGTTGTCACCGTGGTCTTTAAAGACGTGTGTTGTCACCTGTGGTCTTAAAGTCGTGCTGTCGATGCACCTGTGGTCCTTAAAGACGTTGTGATGTCACATGTGGTCTTAAAGACGTCTTGTGAATGGTTACCTGTGGTCTTAAAGACGTGTGTGTCTCCTGTGGTCTTAAAGACGTTTGTGAATGGCACTTTGGTCTTAAGTCGTGTGATGTCACTGTGGTCTTAAAGGAACGTGTTGATGCACCTGTGGTCTTAAAGAACGTAGTGATGTTACCTGTGGTCTTTAAAGGACGGGTGATTGTCACCTGTGGTCTTAAAGACGTGTGATGTCACCTGTGGTCCTTATAAGACGTGTGATGTCACCTGTGGTCTTAAAGAACGTCGTGATGTACCTGACTTTAGTATAAAAAGCGCCGGGCGCTACTTCGCTTCAAATCTCCACGACAGGGTGCTCTTCGCACCAAACCCAAAGGGTTTGGGGGCTGATTACCTATCTTCGTACATAGTTCTATGTCTTCAAGTTATGTCCTGGAATTTTTTATTGATAAAGCCACTGGATGGCGAGAGTCTACAGAAAAGATACCGAGATGTTGCACATGGTCTTAATTTCATCTTGTCGGTATTGTATACCTTTCTTGTACTTTCTAGGACCTAGTCGTATTTGATCTAGTAGTTGGGACAGACAGGATGGACCTGCTCTAAAACCCATGCTGCCCTGGGTTGTGTAATTGAGGGGTATCAAATGGGGGGCGATCTTCTTTTAGGATCCTTTAAAGATTTTTATGATATGGATGTTAGCGCTATCGGTCTGTAGTTCTTTGCTATTGCTTTACTGCCCCCTTTGGGAGTGGGGCTAGTCTGTTTTTTTTGAATTTGGGGAACCCCCCATTTTATGGCCCCTTTTCCTGGAGAAAAAACAGTTTTTTTCCCCGGGGTTTCCGCCCTTTTAAGTTCCTTTAGTTTAGTTCGATTTTGTTTTTTTAAGGTAAACTTTCGTTCAGATATTTTGGTTTTTAAGTTGGGTTATTTTTCCGTTTTAAAAAGGGGCCCTTTTTTTCTTTTTAATTATTTTTTTTGCGAAAATTTAAAGGCCCGACGTTTTGTTTGGGAAAAGGGTTTGGGTCGGTTGTTTTGGGGTTTTTCCCCCCAACTTTTTCGTTTTTAAATTATTCCTTTCCTTTTTTGGGGGCCGTTAAAGTTAATTTTTCCCCCGGGAAAAATTTTTGTTTGGGGTTTGGAAAAGTTGAAATATTTTTTGGGTTCTTTTTAAAAATTGGGGTTGGGGCGTAAATTTATCAAAATGGGGTTTAGAAAAAAATTTCCCCAGTTAGAAGGCTCAAAAAACTTTAAAAAATTTTGGCCAAAAAATTTTAAAACCCGGGTTGTGAAATTTTAATTTTTTAAACCCAAAATTTTATTTCAATTTTTTTGGATTTAAAATTAAAAACCCCCAAAAATTTGGGGGCCATTTGTTTTGGAAGAATTTTTTTAAAAGGGGGTGGGGCAAAATTACCCAAATTTTGGGTGAAAAAAATTTGGGGTTTTGGGTAAAAACCAAAAAAATTCCCCAAAAAAATTTTGTTTTAACTTTTTGTAAAATTTTTTTCAAACAAATTTTTTAAAATTTTTCGAAAAATTAAAAAAAATTTTGGGGGGTGTTTTTTTGGGGTTTAAAACCAGACAATTTAAAAAGGGTTTTTCGCTGAAAACCCCTTAATTTGGTTTTTTTTTTAAAAATTCCCCCCCCTTTTTATTTTTAGTTTTTCAAAAAAATTAACAGTTTGTTTTTTAATTTCTCTTTTTTTTTTCCCCCTTTTTGGTTTTTTCCCCTTGTTTCCTTGAAAAAAACCCCCAATTTTTTGGGAAAAAATTTAATGTTTTTTTCCCTTTTTAAAATTCTTCTTTTTTTTTTCCCCCTCTTTTTCTTTTTGTTCTTGTTGTTTAAAAACTTTTTTTACAAGTTTTTTTAGTTTAAAAATTTCCAAACCCCCTTTCAAATTTTTAATTAAATTTCTTACATTTTTAAGTTATTTATTTTTTCCTCATTTTTTCCCAAAAACCCTTCTTTTTAATTTGTTTTAAAAAACTTTTTAGTTTTTTATATTTTTTTTAATTTAATGGGGGGGTAAGTGTTGTGGGGAAAATTTTATTTTGATTTTATGATTGTTGGGTATAGCGGGTGAGTGTTGAGTGGTGGGGGGTTTTAAAAGGGGTGAGTGTTGAGTCCCTTTTGTTGGGTTTGGGGGGAGTGTTGAGTGAAAGTGTTGGGTATAGCGGGTGAGTGTTGAGTCCCGGGGGGGGTTTTTAGCGGGTGGTGTTGATTTGTAGTTTTTTTTTATAGCGGGTGAGTGTTGAGTGCGTGGGGGGTTTTTAGCGGGTGAGTGTTGAGTTTTGTGTTGGGTTTAGCGGGTGAGTGTTGAGTGCAGTTTTGGGGTATGCGGGTGAGGGGTTGAGTGTTGTGGGGGGTTAGGGGGGTGAGGTTGAGGGGAGTTTTTGGGTTTTTAGCGGGGGTGAGTGTTGAGGGGAGTTTTTGGGGTTATAGGGGTGGGTGTTGAGTGTAGTGTTGGGTATAGCGGGTGAGTGTGAGTGAGTGTTGGGTAAAAGCGGGTGAGTGTTGAGTGTAGGGGTTTTTTTATAGCGGGTAAAATTGTTGGTGAGGGGTTGGGTATAGCGGGTGGGTGGGTTATTGTGTTGGGTTTTTGGGGTGGTGTTAAATGATTGTTGGGTATAGGGGGTGGTTTTGGTGAGTTTTGGGGTTAAAGGGGGTGAGTGTTAAATGAGTGGGGGTTTTCCCGGGTATTTTGAGTGGGGTGTTGGGAAAAAGGGGTAAGGGGGTTTTTAGGTTTATGGGGCCCCCCGTGGAAAAGTTTGGGTTTGTTTTTTGGGTTTGGGGTGGTTAAAAATCTTCGTGTATAAACACGGGTCTTTGATTTCCCAGTCAGGCACCCAACGGGGGTCTCCTCCTTTTTGTTTTAAAAAAAGGGGCTTTCATCCATCTTTTGTTTTTGTCGCCCCATTGTGGCGGGGAAAAATTAAAATGCTTTTTTTGTTTTTAAACTGTGTAATGAAGGAGGAGGGTTTTTGTCAGTGGTTTTTAAAACCACGGTTTTTTTAGTTCACTGCCTTTAATTGTAACTTTTCTTTGGTGCCCCCTTTCCCGCTGGGTTTCGCGTAAACGCACCCCCCTCCCTACCCCGTAAATGTTTGTCCCCCTTCCCCCCCACCCCCCTTTCCCATTACTGTCTCACCTATTACAGGTTTTTATCTCTTAAAAAGCGTTCCTTTTTGCCTCTGTCTTTAAAGCAGAATCTCGCTTCAAAAAACCCATGGTAGGGACTGTTCCCTCATTAGCAGTTGTTTTGAAAGTCTAAAGTTAAACCCGCTCACGTAAAAACAGATTTTTCCACGGGCTCCCTAAAGTAATCATCCAATGCGTCCCGTAAATTAAAACAGATGATCCACCTCTACATCAAAAAGAACATGTTTCCATAGCTTTTCCTTCATAAAGCGAAAATTCCCATGTATCATAAAGCAGATGATCACTGTGTCTCCCCCAAAAGCAGATGTTTTTCAGTGCCCTTTAAAGCAGATACCCCCACCGTCCCCGCTGTCTTAAAGCGGTTTTTCTCTCTTGTACTACCCAAATGTGCCCCGTATGGTTTGTTTTTTAAACAGGTATTTAGTGTCTGCGTAACGTGCCCCACTTGGTGTACCCGTAATAAAACATAATCCTGCTGTGAAATTTTTTCCCCATTTTTTACACAAATTGTTGCATTACTGGGGCATTTGGGGCCCACGTCACTGGGGCAGTCGCCCAAAAACATCGTAATACTTTTTCCCTCTCTCCTCTTTGCGGGTTTATTTGTGTATTGTTTCACCCAAACATTAACAAAAATTTTCCCTTCTTAAAACCTATGTTGTTTATTTGTAAGAAAAATCCCCCAATTTAAAACCTTTAATTTGCGGGTTATTTCTACCGTATACGAAAAAAAATTTAAATTTTGGGTAAACCGTCAAGGAATATTCTCTTTTAAAAGGCAAGGGGGTTTTTGAAAAAAGACTCTTAATTTTGTATTTTATTCTTTTGCAATGGGAATAGGGAAAAACGCTACTTTTTTTTTTTATTATGGGTACGTAAGAAATGGGGGAAAAAATGTGCGAGAGGTTTTAAGGCAGCTGCATTCCGACCAAATTTTAAAGCTGTCATAAGGGGGCCCCCTGGTTTTTTCTTGCTTGACGGCATTTAACATTCTTACATTCACAGCTCCCCAAAAACCACCAAATTTTTTAAAAAATGTTCTTACATTATATATATTCCACAAGGGGGTTCCTTCATACTGGGAAATTTTTTTTTGGTTTTCAGAAATTAAAACATTTTATCTTATTGTTTTAAGTTTGAAATTGATGGCTCCGGGTTTTCCCCAAGCTTGCATTTTCCCATGCTGCTTTAGTTTCTTCGAAAAAATTGATAAAAAGGAAATTTTTTTTTTTTAGTGAAAAAAAGCGCACAACTATAGAGGTATTCAGCGTTCCCGTGTCGAAAATTTTGGGGAAATGAAAACCTATTTCATGATTCTGAAGTTTTTCTTAGAGTGCTGTTTTTTGATAATATGTAAAAAGGAAAAATTCCTGGTGTACCCTTTGGGGCGCTGTGCGATAAGAGGGCAGGGATCCCCCTGTTGGGACAAATCGACCGGTTTTCCCCCGGGTTTACAAATCGAAAAGGTATCCCCCTGTTGCACAACCCCAGCAGGTATCCCCGTGTTGCCCCAAACTCAGACAGGTATTCCGTGTTATACAACTCAGACAGGTATCCCCGTGTTTTCACAACTCAGACAGGTTTTTCAATGTGTTGCGCAAATCAGACAGGTTCCCCCCTGTTGCAAAATCCCCGACAGGTATCCCCGTGTTGCACAAAATTTGGGGGCAGGTATCCCCCTGTTGCCCCCAACTGGGCGGATCCCCCTGTTGCACAACTCAGCAGGTTCCCCCTTTTTGCACAACTCGACAGGTATCCCCCTGTTGCACAAAAATCAAAAACAGGGGATCCCCCTGTTTTACAACTTTAGACAGGTTCCCCCTGTTGCCACAACTTTTACAGGTATCCCCGTGTTTTCACAAATATTCAGGTATCCCCCCTGTTGCACAATCATAAGGGATCCCCGTGTTGCACAATCATACAGGTTATTCCCCCTGTTGCCAAAAATCCCGACAGGTATCCCCGTGGGGTTTCACAACTCAGACAGGTTTTCCCCCTGTTATTCAACTCAGACAGGTTTTCCCGTGTTGCCCCAATCAGGGGCAGGTTTCAATGTGTTGCGCAAACTCAGACAGGTTTTTCCCGTGTTTTTTCCCCCCCCAATCAGAAAGGTTTTTCCCCCTGGTTTTACAACTCGGCAGGTTCCCCCTGTTGCACAACTCAGAAGGGATCCCGTGTTTTCACAACTCAGGGGCCCGGGGATCCCCGTGTTGCCCCAATTTAGGGCAGGATTTTCCCCCGGGTTTCCAAAAACCCGAAAGGGAACCCCCTGTTTCAAACCTTTAGCAGGTATCCCCGTGTTGCACCCAAATCATTACGGTATCCCCGGTTGCCCCCAACTAAAACGGTATCCCGGGGTTGCACAAATCAGACAGGTATCCCCCTGTTTCCCAAAAACTCAGAAGGGTTTCCCCTGTTTACAACTCAGACAGGGATCCCCGTGTTGCACAATCAAAACAGGTTCAATTTTGTTGCGCAACTCAGACAGGTTTTCCCCGTGTTGCCCCAAAAACCCGACAGGTACCCGTGTTTTCACAACTCTGCAGGGATCCCGTGTTGCAAAAACTCGAAGGTATCCCCCTGTTGCACAATTCAGAAGGTATCCCCCTTTTTGAAACTCCCGACGGACCCCCTGTTGGGACAAATTTAAAGGTATCCCCGTGTTGCCCCAATCGACAGGTTTCCCCGGTTTTCACAATCCCTACAAAGGGATCCCCCTGTTGCCAAAAAAATAAAGGTATCCCCCTGTTGCAAAAATCATTTCAGGTATCCCCGTGTTTTCCAATCGACAGGGATCCCCCTTTTTGCACAACTCAGACAGGTATCCTCGTGCTGCACAACTTGGAAAAAGGGATCCCCCTGTTTCCCCAATCAGCAGGTATCCCCGTGTGCACAAACTCAGACAGGTATCCCCGTTTCCCGCACAACCCCAAAACAGGGGATCCCCCTTTTGCAAAATCAGACTTTTTCCCCGTGTTGCACAAATCAGACAGGTATCCCCGTGTGCACAACTCAACCCGGTATCCCCGTGTTTCACAAATCAGACTGGTATCCCCTGTTGAAAAACTCGGGATCCCCGTGTTGCACAAAATCAGGTATCCCCGTGTTGGGAAAAACCCAGGTTTCCTCGGTTGCACAACTCAAAAAAGGTTTCCCCGGGTTGCCCCAACTCAGAAGGGATCCCCCTGGGGCACAACTCAGGTTTCCCCGTTTTTGACAAATCAGGTAACCCCGGTTTTCACAACCAGGTATCCCGGGGTTGCCCCAAATCAGGGTTTTTCGTGTTGCCAACCCCAGAAGGTATCCCCCTGGGTTTCCAAACTCAGGGCAGTATCCCCGTTTTGGGACAAAAATCCCGAAGGGGAAACCCCCTGTTTTCAAAAACTAAGGCATGTTTTCCCCCTGTTGAAAACTCAGACAGGTATCCCCGTGTTCACAACTCAGGGCAAAGGGATTCCCCCTGTTGCACAACTTTAGACAAAGGGATCCCCGTGTTGCACAACTCAGACAGGTTTTTCCCCCTGTTTCACAATCAGAAGGTATCCTCGTGCGGGACAACCCCAACTTTTGCACCCCTCAATGCAGGTTGGTGCAGAATGTGGAAAAAGGTACACAATGCAGTTAAATATTCCCCTTTTAAATTTTTTCAGATTTGGAAAGTACAAATTTTTTCACTGTACCCTTAATTTTCAAAGTTGTCAATAAAAATCGCAAATTAGGGCTTTCAAAACCCCCTAAATTTAAATTCGACCTTCCTTTAAACACCAACTTTTAAGCTAAACTGGGAAAAAGAATTTCCGTTTTTATTTACTGAAAATTAAAATCCCAAAATTTCTCCAACACATTAACTTAAGGGCCCTGACGGGTGAAATTTTTATAAATTTTCACCAAAAGGATGAAACCAAATCAGAAAATTTGTCTAGATATTCAAAAAAGAATTTTAATTTCCCAGTTTCTTCCCTAAAAAACCCCAAAAATTTGGGGCAAGTTTTAGGGCAAAAATTAAACTAAAATTTAACATTTACCAGCGGTAAAGTTTAAGTTTGCATGTATATACATTTTTTTTTTAAAAAAGGGCGTTTATATAACGTGGGAAAAAATTCAATTAAATAAGTTTTATTTATTTCTTTATTAAAAGAAAAAATTCTTACTCTTTCTCAAAAGACACAGTCGTACTGGCCCGGTTGTGGGGAACACACAGGGCGCTTTGGCCCGGTTTTGACAAGACCCCAGTCGTATGGCCCGGTTGTGGCCCAAAAACAGTCGTTTTCTGGCCAAAGGGTTTTGGCAGCACACAGTCCCTAATGGAAAAGGGTTTTGGGAGCACACAGTCGTAATGGCCAGGTTGTGGCAGCAACAGTGTTTTCTGGCCAGGTTTTGGCCCGCACACAGTCGTAAATGGCCAGGTTGTGGGGGCACACCGTCGTTTCTGGCAGGTTGTGGGAGCAACCCGTCGTTTCTGGCCAGGTTTTTTTGGGAGCACCAGTCGTACTGGCAAAGGTTTTGGCAAACACACAGTCGTACTTTTCCAGGTTGTGGGAGCAACAGTCGTAATGGCCGGGGTTTTGGCAGCACACAGTCGTATGGGCCCGGTTATGGAGTTTCACAGTGTTCGGGGCCCGGTTATGGGAGCACCAAAAGTCGTACTGGCCAGGTTGTGGCAACACAGGTGTACTGGCCAGGTTGTGGCAACACAGTCGTACGGGGCCGGGTTGTGGCAACACACAGTTTTGGGCCCGGTTGTGGAAACCCCCGTCGTCTGGAGGTGTGGCCAACAGTCTTTGGGCCCAGGTTGTGGAAAACACACAGTCTATGGCCGGGTTGTGAAACCCCACGTCGTAGGGCCAGGTTGTGGAAAACACCGTCGCTGGCAGGTTGTGGCAACCCAGTTTTGGGCCCAGGTTGTGGCAACACACAGTGTACTGGCCAGGTTGTGGCAAAACAGTCGTACGGGCCCGGTTTTGTGGCAACACACAGTGTACTGGCCGGTTGTGGCAACAGTCGTACTGGCCGGGTTTTGGGGCCCAACGTCGTACTGGCCAGGTTGTGGCACACACAGTCGTTGGCCAGGTTGTGGCACACCGTCTATGGCCGGGTTGTGGCACACACAGTCTTTCGGGCCCAGGTTGTGGCACACACGTGTATGGCCAGGTTGTGGCAAACACAGTCGTAGGGCCCAGGTTGTGGCCACAGTGTACGGGCCCAGGTTGTGGAAACCAACAGTCGTATGGCCAGGTTGTGGCACACACAGTTTTGGGGCCGGTTTTGGCAGCAACGTGTTGGCCGGGTTGTGGCAAAACACAGTCGTAGGGCCCAGGGTTGGGGAACACACTTCGACGGGCCCAGGTTGTGGAACACACAGTCGACGGGCCCCAGGTTGGGGAAAACACACGTGTTGGCCAGGTTGTGCAACACAGTCGTACTGGCAGGTTGTGGCACCACGTCGTCTGGCCAGGTTGTGGCACCACGTGTACGGGCCGGGTTTTTGTGGCAGCACACAGTCTTACTGGCCAGGTTGGGCAGCCACAGTCGTACTGGCCGGGGTTGTGGCACACACAGTCGTAGGCCAGGTTGTGGCACACACAGTCTTTGGGCCAGGTTGTGGAAGCAACAGTGTACTGGCCAGGTTGTAAAATCCCCCCCCCCCTTTCCCCTTTTTCTATATTTTTTGGAAACACACGTGTATGGCCGGTTGTGGCAAACACAGTCGTACTGGCAGGTTGTGGAGAAAACGTCGTCTGGCCAGGTTGTGGACAAAACAGTCGTATGGCCCATTTTTGTGGCAACACAGTCGTACTGGCCGGGTTGTGGCAGCACACAGTCGTAGGGCCCGGGTTTGTGGCGCCACGTCGTTGGCCAGGTTGGGGGGCACCTTCGTACTGGCCAGGTTGTGGCAACACAGTCGAGGGCCCAGGTTGTGGCAGCCCGTGTACTGGCCAGGTTGGGGCAGACACAGTCGTAGGGCCCAGGTTGTGGCAAAAGCGTTGGCCAGGTTTGGCAAACAGTCGTACTGGCCAGGTTGTGGCGCAAAAGTGTACTGGCCGGGTTGGGGCAAAAGTCGTACTGGCCAGGTTGGGGGAACACGTGTCTGGCCGGGTTTGTGGCAACACGTCGTACTGGCCGGGTTTGGCAGCACACAGTCGTACGGGCCAGGTTGTGGCAAAAAAGTTTTCGGCCAGGTTGTGCAAAACAGTGTACTGGCGGTTGTGGCAGACCATCAAATGGCCATTGTAAAACACCCCCCAAAAACCCCCCCCCAACCACAAACCCCCCCCCCCCCCCCCCCCTCCCCATTTTGTCCCCCCCCCCTTTGGCAGCAACGTCGTAGGGGGCCAGGTTGTGGAGCACACGTGTATGGAGGTTGTGGCAGCCCCAAGTCCGTTGGCCGGGTTGTGGCAGCACACGTCGTACGGGCCGGGTTGGGGCAGCACACATTTGTCGGGCCGGTTGTGGAGCACAAGTCGTAGGCCGGTTGTGGCAGCCACAGTCGTATGGCCAGGTTGTGGCGACACAGTTTTACTGGCCAGGTTGTGGCACACACGTGTACTGGCGGTTGGGGGCAAACCACGTCGTACTGGCCAGGTTGTGGCAACACACAGTGTACTGGCCAGGTTGTGGCACACACAGTCGTATGGCCGGTTTGTGGCCACACAGTCGTATGGCGGGTTGTGGAAACAAAGTCGTAGGGCCCGTTGTGGCCACCAGTCGTCTGGCCAGGTTGTGGCAAACACGTCGTCTGGCCAGGTTGGGGGCAGCACACAGCTTACTGGCCAGGTTGGGGAAACACCAGGTATGGCCAGGTTGTGGCAACACAGTGTACTGGGGTTTGGGCGACACAGTCGTACGGGCCCGGGTTGTGGAAAAAAACACACAGTGTACTGGCCGGGTTTGTGGCAACACACAGTGCCCCCCCCCCCCCCCCCCCCCTCTGGGGGTTTGGGGGCGCCCCACAGTCTTTGGGGCCGGGTTGTGGCAACACACAGTCGTACGGGCCAGGTTGTGGCAGACACAGTCGTATGGCCAGGTTGGGGCAGCCACCCCCAAAAATTCTTTTTATCAGTAGATCAAATCCAAGTTGACATTTTTTTATTTTTATTACCCAGATTTTTTTTCCTCTGTTGTGGTAAATTTTTTTGTTATTAAAGTGGTGAGAGAATTTTTATGTGAAAACTGAGAGAATTATTTATGTGAAAATGAGAGAATTATTTATGTGAAACTGGGGAAAATTATTTCATAAATTATTCTTTTAAAAATTAAATGTTTATTTAGATGATTTATAAAAATAGTTTCTTTTTTTTAACTAAAAGTTCTCTGTCAGTCTCTTTTCCAAAAGTTGTCATGTCAGTTTTTCTTTCAAAAGTCTGTATGTCGTCCTTTTCCACAAGTCTCTCATGTCGTCTCTTTTTCCAAAAGTCTTTTCATGTCGCACTTTTTCCCACAAGTCTGTCTTGTCAGTCACTTCTTCCACAAGCCTCTATGTCAGTCATTCTTCCAAAAGTCCCCTATGTCAGTCACTTCTTCCAAGTTGTCATGTCAGTCTTTCTTCCACAAGATTAGTCAGTCACTTTTTCCCCAAAAAGTCTCTCATGTGAGTCTCTTTTTCCAAAGTTTAGTAGTCACTTCTTCCACAAGTCGTATGTCAGGATTTCTTCACAAGCCTCCTGTCAGTCCTTTTTCCCACAAGTTCCTGTCATCATTCTTCCACAAGTCTCTCATGTCGTCATTCTTCCACAAAGTCTGTCTTGTCGGTCACTTCTTCCACAACCCTCTCATGTGCATTTCTTCCAAAGTCTTCATTTTTCCCATTCTTCCCAAGTCTCTCATTCAGTCACTTTTTCCACAAGTCTGTCCTGTCAGTCATTTCTTCCAAAGTCTGTCATGTCAGTCATTTTTTTTCCCAATTTGTCAGTCAGTCATTCTTCCCGAGCTGTATGTCAGTCACTTTTCCACAAGTCTTCATGTCAGTCACTTCTTCCAAACCCTTCTGTCAGTACTTCCCCCACAAGTCTCTCATGTCGTCATTCTTCCACGAGTCTGTCATGTCATCATTTTTCCCCCACGAGTCTGTCATGTCAGTCATTTCTTCCAAAGTCTGTCATGTCAGTCACTTCTTCCACAAGTCTGTATGTCAGTCATTCTTCCACAAGTCTGTCATGTCAGTCACTTCTTCCCAAGTCTGTCATGTCAGCACTTTTTCCCACAAGTTGTCATTCATACTTCTTCCACAAGTCTGTATGTCAGTCACTTTTTCCCAAAGTCTGTCATGTCAGTCACTTTTCACAAAAATATTTCATAAAAAATTTTTAACATTTTTTCCATTTTTTTAAGAAAATTTAAATTTTATGATAAAAAAATTTCTTCTTTTTCTTCCCCTATTTAAAGAATATTATTAATGTAAACAATGGTGTGGGAGAGTGTGATTACTTATTGTTCGTGTTACTGTATGTTACGTGGGGTTTTTGTAGTGATGTGTATGTGTAAATGTATGATATATGTGTTGTGAGTGATGTCATGTGTACCATGTTGTTTTTGTGTGTGTTGTAGTGATGGTATGTGTACACATGCTGTATACGGTGTTTATGTAGTAGTGTGTTTGTGTGATGTGTATGTGTAAATTATGTATCGTGTGTGGTAGTGATTGTGGTCCCAAATGTATGTTGTGTGTGTGGTGTGATGTGATGTGTACACTGTATATATGTGCGTTTTTGTAGTGGTGTATGTGTACACCTGTAGTTTATGTGTGTTAGTGATGTGTATGTGTACACATGTATGTATATAATGTGTGGTGTGTGATGTGTTGTGTACACTTATGTATTATGTGGTGTGTAGGATGTGTATGTTACCTGTTGTATAATGTGTGTGTGTAGGAGGTTTATGGTACCATGTTGAAACGTGTGGTGTGTAGTGTGTGTATGTTAACATGTTGAAATATATATTGTGTGGTGTGGTGATGTTTTACATTGTATGTATTTTACATGTGTGTGTGTGTGATGTGTATGTGTACAATGTATGTATATAGTGTGGTGTAGGATGTGATGGGACAATGTATGTATCAGTGTGTGTGTAGTGTGTGTTGTGTACACATTTGTTACGTGTGTGTGTGTAGTGATGTGTAGTGTAACATGTTGTTATTTATGTGTGTGTGTGATGTGTTGTGTAACTGTATGTTATATTGTGTAGTAGTAGTGTATGTGTAACTGTAGGGAAAAATATGTGTGTTTTAATGTGTATTGTAACAAAATTTGTAGATGTTTTGGTAGTGATCTTATGTGTAAATGTAGTATATATGTGTGGTAGTGATGTGTAGTGTCACTTGTATTTAGTGTGTGTAGTGATGTGTATGTGTACACATGTATGTTCATGTGTGTGTGTAGTGTCTGTTTTGGTCCCATGATGTATATTGTGTGGGAGGATGTGTATGTGTCCCCAAATGTATTTATTAATATGTGTTTAGGTGTGTATGTGTACTATTTTTTTTGTTATATGGTGTGTAGTAGTGCAGGGTGTACAAATGTATGTATATATGTGTGAGTGTGTGATTGTATGTGCCCACATGTAATTTATATATATATATTATATTTATAATATATATATAATTATTTATAAATATTTTATTTATTTAATGTGTGTGTGTGTGTTTGATGTGTTGTGTACACTGTATGTATACTTTTGTGTGTAGTGTGTTTATGTGTAACATGTGTTAATTGTGTGTGTAGGATGTGTTGGTAACTGTATGTTACATGTGTGTTGTAGTGATTGTATGTGTAACATTTTGTATTTTGTGTGTGTAGTGAGTGTAGTTTTACACAGTTTTAATATATGTGTGTGTGTGATGTGTATGTGTAACAGTATGTTTTATGTGTGTTTTTGTGTGATGTGTATGTGTACCATGTATGTTATGGGGGGTGTGTAGTGATGTGTTGTGTACACATGTTGATATTATGTGTGTTAGTGATGTGTATGTGTCCCAAGTATGTATAATGTGTGTGTTGTGATGTAAATGTGTAACATGTAGTATTTTATGTGTGAGTGTGATATTGTACCTGTATGATATATAGTGTGTGTATTGATGTGTATGTGTAACAGTATGTTATATGGGGTGGTGTGAGTTTATGTGTACAATGTATGTAACATATGTGTGTGCAGTGTGTGTAGTGTAACATGTATGATATTTGGTGTGTAGTGATGTGTATGTATGTCTTCACAAATCCCCCAGAAACAGCATGGTCCTTGGACTGACCCTGTGGGCCCCCGCTGGTCACGGGGCCCCACTCTGACACCTGCCACGTACCTGATCGCTGCGTTTCCTAACAATTTTTCCCCTGATCCATTGAGTCCCTTTCCCCTTTTACCCCTGCTTGGCCTAAGTTTTTGCCCCCAATTCCTTTGTGGAACTGTGTCAAAAGCTTCTTGAGTCCAAAAAAATGCAATCCCCCACCCCTTTCCTCTTGTCTTACTGCTGTCACCATGTCATGAAAACCAGTAGGTTGTGCACAGGATTTTTCCCTCCCCGAAACCAGTTGGCTGTGTTGGGTGAGATCGTCCTTTCTAGGTGTTCCACCCCCTGTGTGGTTTTGTGATGTGTATGTGTAACAAATTTTATTTTTTTTTTTGTGTGTGGTAATTTTTTTATGGTTTTCACATGTATGTATTTATGTGTGTTAGTGATGTGTTATGTACACATGTATGTATTTGTGTGTGTGTGTGATGTGAAAGTGCACAATGTATGTAATTATATGTGTGTGTGTGATGTGTTGTGTAACATGTATGTATATATGTGTGTGTGTAGTGATTGTATGTGTACACTGTATGTTATTGTGTGGTGTAGTGATGTGTTGTGTACAATGTAGTATTATGTGTGTGTTTGTCCAAAATGAAAAATAAAAATCAGAGATAACTTACAAGAACACATAATAATTCACAAAAAAGAAAAGCACAGTTCCGGTTACAGCTGTCAGCCTGGCGATCTGCTGCAGCCTGGCTGACCCGCTGTCTCAGAGTCAGTATAAAAGAAAAAAGCAATAAGAAGGTTTTAAAAATGGGAAAATTTAGAATGCATTAAGATTAAAAATTTGTGATGGTTATAATAAATTACTGGAAAACTTAATGATTTTTTTCATAAACTTTTGAAGAAAAAAAAGGGGAAAAGCTTTTAAAGAATGTAAAAATATGCAAAAAAGGGTAAAGATTTTCCCAAAAAAGGGTCTTAGACAATGTTGTGTGTGTCACCCTTTGGGCTTAAAAATTTTGTGTGTCACCTGTGGTTTAAAAACGTGGATGTCACCTGTGTCTTAATGTTGTGTGTGCACTGTGGTCTTAAAGACGTGTGATGTCACCTTGGTTTAAAGTTGGTGTGTCACCTGTGGGCTTAAAAAAGGGGTGATGTACCCGTGGTCTTAAAGTTGTGTATGCCCTTGGTCTTAAAGTTGTGTGATGTCAAACCCGTGGTCTTAAAATTGTGTGAGCCTGTGGTCTTAAAATTTTGGATGTCACCTGTGGTCTTAAAGTTGTGTGATGTCCCTGTGGGCTTAAAAGTGTGTGTGTCACCTGTGGTCTTAAAAATGTTTTTGATGTCACCTGTGGTCTTAAAATGTGTGATGTCACCTGTGGTTTAAAATCGTGTGATGTCATGTGGTCTTAAAGTTGGTTTGTCACCTGTGGTCTAAAGTTGTGTGATGTCACCCGGGTCTTTAAAGGGGTGATGTCACCTGTGGGCTTAAAGTCGTTGATGCACCCGTGGTCTTAAAGTTGTGTGTGTCACCCGTGTTTTTAAAGAGTGTGATGTCCCTGTGGTCTTAAGTCTGTGATGTCACCTGTGATCTTAAAGTCGGTGATGCCACCGTGGTCTTAAAGTCGTGTGTGTCACCTGTGGTCTTAAAGTTTTGGATGTCACTGTGGGCTTAAAAACGTTTTGATGCACCGTGGTCTTAAAAATGTGTGATGTCACCTGTGGTCTTAAAAGTTTTTTGTGTACCCGTGGTTTAAAATCGTGTGATGTCACGGGTCTTAAAATGTGTGATGCACCCGTGGTCTTAAAGTTGGTGATGTCACCCGTGTTTTTAAAGACGGTGAGTCACCTGTGGTCTTAAACGTGTGATGCACCCGTGATCTTAAAAACGTGTGATGCCACTGTGGTCTTAAAGCGTGTGAGTACCGTGGTCTTAAAGTTTTTTGATGTCACCTGTGGGGCTTTTAAAGACGTGTGATGCCCCCTGGTCTTAAAATGTGTGATGTCACCTGTGGGCTTAAAGTTTTGTGATGTCACCTGTGGCTTTAAAGACGTGTGATGCACCCGTGGTCTTAAAGTCGTGTGATGTACCTGTGGTTTAAAATTGTGTGTGTCACCTGTGGTCTTAAGTTGGTGTGTCCTGTGGTCTTAAAGACGTGTGATGTACCTGTGGTCTTAAAGTCGTGTGATGTCACCCGTGGTCTTCTTAAGTTGTGTGATGTCACCCGTGGTCTTTAAAAACGTGTGATGTCACCCGTGGTTTAAAGTTTTGTGATGTCACCTGTGGGCTTAAAGGTGTGATGCCCCCTGTGGTCTTAAAGTCGTGTGTGTCCCTGTGGTTTAAAATTGTGTGATGCCCCTGTGGTCTTAAAATTGTGTGATGTACCGTGGTCTTAAAGAGTGTGTGTCACCCGTGGTCTTAAAATGTGTGATGCCTGTGGTTTAAAAATGGTGATTCACCCGTGGTCTTAAAGTGTGTGTTTTCACCCGTTTTTTAATTGTTGATTACCTGTGGTCTTAAAGAGTGTGATGTCCCTGGGTCTTAAAGTCGTGTGATGTCACCTGTGGTCTTAAAGAGTGTGATGTCACTGTGGTCTTGAAGCGTGTGATGTCACCTGTGGTCTTAAAGTCGTGTGATGTCACCTGTGCTCTTAAATCGTGTGATGTCCCTGTGGCTTAAAGTGTGTGATGTCACCTGTGGTCTTAAAGTGTGTGATGTCCGTGGGCTTAAGTCGTGAATGTCACCCGGGTTTAAAGAGTGTGATGCCCCCTGTGTCCTAAAGTGTGTGTGTCACCTGTAGTCTTTTAAATCGGTGATGTCACCGTGGTTTAAAATGTGTGTGTCACCCGTGGTCTTAAAGAGTGTGATGTCACCTTGGCTTAAAGAGTGTGATGTACCGTGATTTTTAAAAAGGTGATGCCACTGAATTTTGGTCAAAACACAATTATTTAAAGTCATCATGTAGCAATGTCCCTGTAAAAACGATTTATTAAATACTATGGTAAAACTCTGAAAACGCACACACACACACAACACACAACCACACACACAGATATATATATATTTATTATATATATATATATATAAAATTATTATTTATTTATTTATATATTATTTAAGAGGGAGAGAGAGAGAGAAGAAGAGAGAGGGGGATGAAAGGGGGGAAAGGAAGAGAGAGAGAGAGAGAAGAGAGAGAGAGGGGGAGGGGAGAGGGGGAGAGGAGGGGGGAAAAAGGGAGAGAGAGAGGGGAGATCAACCATTGAAAAAATAGTGAAACTCAAGGTTTTTGTGTTTTTTTATATTTTCCCCGAAATGAACGTAAAAAATCGATGGCTTTGGGAAATTTTATTTTTTTTCAAGTGGTTTTTCTCTATGTTGTAATACCACCCGTTTACTGCCATATTATTTTTTATTTTATTTTATATATATATATATATATATATAATATATAAAAATTTATATAATTATATATATATATATAAAATTATATATTTTCATATTAATTTATTTATATTTTATAATATTTATATATATTTATAAAAATATATATATTATATATATAATATATATATATATATATATATATATAATATTTTTTTTTTTTTTTTTTAAAAAAGTGGCCGTCTCCCCCCGAGGCAGGGTGACCCAAAAAAGAAAGGGAAAAACCCCAAAAAAAATACTTTTATATTAACATTTTTCCCCCACTTGCACATTATACGTTTTTTCAGAGGTGCTCAGATACAACAGTCTAGAAACATCACATATAAAAATACACAAAATATCCCCCAAACTGTCAAATCCCAAAACCCCCCCTTTTAAAATGAGGCATTGTATTCCCTTTCCGGGCTAAGTTCCCACTAATGAAAAAACCCCCCCCCGGGTTTCCCCCGAATCCCTTCACTAAAAAAATTTTCCCCGAAAAACTCCCAAAAGTCGTCAGGTCCCAAGCCATTTGTCTATTTCTCCTATTAAAAACGTCAGCACGCTTTCGGGTTTTCCCAAACCCCTTGCCCAAAAACCCCCTTTACCCCCTCTCTCCCCAACCCCTTTTGAGGCGACCCCCACCCCCCCTTCCTTTCCCTATAGTTTTATGCTTCCTGTCATTCTACTTTGATCCATTCTCTCTAAATGACCAAAACCCCTCAACAACCCCCCTTCTGCCCTTGATAATACTTTTTTAACTCCAAAAACCTTTCCTAATCTCCAGACTCGAATTTTCTGCATAATATTTCACCAACATTTTCCCTTAAAGGACATCTCCCCCTGCCCCCAACCCTTCCTCGCTACTGATTTTTCCACCAAGCTTCAACCCCATTAAGGTTT
>NC_069465.1:27844777-27861224 GCF_026875155.1 Cherax quadricarinatus | reverse complement strand
TCCACGTTCAGAAAGGAGAGGCTGTACAATAAACAAAATTCTTTACTGTATACCTAAATAGTAATGGAAACACAATTTGCAGATATATTGTAATAAACATTTAAAATAAAAGGGTTAATAGTAAAATTTTAACCCAGTGGAGTTTGCCCATAATTTTAAAATTCTTTAAAGGTGAGGGTTTACTTATAATTACTCAAAAACCACATGACAAGTAATATTATAAAAGTCCCATACTAAGCATTGATGAAACCCCCCAAAGGGGACCCATGAAGATTACATCAACCCAAAGGGCCACAAGGGAAAATGATTACCCTATTATCACCCAAGGCCCCCAATAAAACTGTACTGACTTTTTTAAAATGCTAATAAACCCATTATATTTGATGAAAATTTAAAAACCATGGTATTGTAATATAGCTGTACCTAAAAAAAATGTGAAAAAAATATATTTATAATAAATTTTCTAAATAAAGCATTTAAAATGAAGCACAAATGTGAACAATACCCAGAAAAAAGTAAAGAAATTTTCATTCATTTTGGATTTTGAAATGGATGATAGAGTGGGTAGAGAACAATTGGCAGATGTTGCAAATGTTGGAATAGGGAGCGGTTTCTTAAAACAAAGAGAATTTTTGGGGGTAGGAGGTGCGACTAGGGTATGTAGGCAGAGGGAATATTTTTTAGTAACAAGACCTAACAGGAATGTGTGATGGGGGGGTAAAATTGAATGCTAGGGGATTAACCCCTTTATGTCGCAACCCCAATCCTGAGTACTCCTGGGGTCGCAAAATTCCCCCCCCCCCCCCCAAAAAAAAAAAAAATTTTTAGAAATGTTTGAGAACTTTTTCTCGATTGTAAAGAACCAAAAGAACAAAAAAGATGGAAAACGATGGAATTGGCTTTTGCGAAGTTAGCACCTCGGCGAATTTTCAAAAACGTTATTTCGCCCCTTTGAGCCCTATTTTTTTTTGGCTTTTTCCCTTTTTCTAGTCGACCAAACTCATAGCATTTCTTTAAAAATCCATTTTTTCTATTGATTGAGTACAAGAAAATGCCCCTTTACCATTTCAACACCCAAAAACCCTGGTCAGAAATTTTTCAATTTGGGCCCAATTTTTACAAAAATTAAAAAAAAACGACAATTTTAAAACAGGGTCCAGAATGAACAATGCGACATTCATGGCTCAAAATAACTTTTCTTTGTTATCAGTCACTCTCCAGGGCCCCCCTTTAAAATTTCTCTTTTTTTCTATTTTTAAAATTTTTTTCAAACAAAAATGAAATTTACTGTTATGCAGACTACTGCAAATTTTTGTAATAATTGGGGTAAATAAGACACCCATTCATGACTGCATAATAGAATGGCTACTTGACATTTAATAAAAAATGACATTTTGTTTACTTTTGAACATCGCAAAAATCAAACATTTCCCCCCTCTTGAGCTCCATTTCAAGTTCTTTTCATAGTAAAACAATCAAATCACATCTATATCTATAATATGTTTCCATTCTATCAAATAGACCAAGAAACCGAGAATACAACCCAAAAATACTATACAAAAATAGACCCAAAGTCAGGCATTTTAATTAAAAAAACGTCGGAGTTTTTTTTTTTCCTCATTATGTACTGCTGTGCCGCAGGATTGTTTTTTATATGGTGTCACACGAGACCACACAGACCCGCTTCTCTCAATGTGGGTGGCCTACCAGCTTCTCTGGCTTGTTTTTAAGGCCGCTACAATGTTATGAGTATATAGTATATGTCAAACACAGTGGCTCGTCAGACTTACATATACACCGAGACAGTCAAAAGGGTTACAGTAGAGGTAAGAGACTCAAAGATAGTGAATTTGGCACAGAATGGAGTTCAATTTATCCCAGGGTTGCTTTTTGCTGATAATACAGTTCTTTGAGGAAATTCAGAGAAGTTGCAAGGTTGGTATGTAAAGAGAAAGAATTAAAAGAAACTTTAGGAAAGAGCATGTGTACAAGAGTAACAAAAAATACAGTCAAATTAGAGAGTGATAGTTGATTGGATGAGGGGTACGGAGGAAGTAACCTGTTCAGATATTTGGGAGTGGACTTGTCAGCATATATTCTATGAGAAGTGAGGGGAACAACAGAACTGAATAAGATAAAAAGTGGATGTTGCACTGAGCTATCTGTGGAGACAAAACTTTATCCACAGAGGCAAAAAAGGGGAGTGTACCAAAGTGTAGTAGTACCATGGACTGATGTGTCTGTGATTATCATTCACCATGCCAGATTCTCAAAACTTCTAGAAACTGCCTAGAGTGGAGGACTGCCTCTGGGTCTATCATCGGGTGTAAAGCATGGGTTCTAAATGTTGCAGCAAGGAGGAGGTTTGAGGCAGCAGAGATATCGTGTTTGAGAGCAATGTGTGGTGTGAATATTATGCATATAATTCAGAGTTTGGAGATTAGGTGGTGTCAATTCACTAAAAGTATTATTCAGAGGGCTGGGGAGAGGTTGTTGAAGTGGTTTGAACATTTAGAGGATGCAGAAAAATAGGACAACAAAGAGGACATATAAATCTAGGGTGAAGGGATGGAGGGGTAAGAAGTCGTCTTAGGAAAGGTTGGAAGTAGTAAAGGAGGCTCTGAGCAATAGGGGCTTGAAAATGCAACAGGCTTCTATGTGCCTGTAAGAGTGAGGGCAAGTGGTTTTTTTTATGATTTGACATGCTGTTGGAGTGAGCAATGTAACATTTATAGACTTGAATCCCAGAAGTGGAAAGTACAGTGCTTGCATTCTGAATGAAAGAGGGGTGGGGATGTTGTGGTGTGGAAGGTCATCTGAACTATGATTTTTGGTATTCTTCTGCAGTGAGTGACTGAGTTTTCTTTGTCAGTGGGAGATGGCTGGAGTGTTAAAAAAATACGAAAATATAGTATGACCTTAAAAAGAAAAGTTCAAAAATCTAAGATATTACTTCTAAAAATATTAGAAAGAAAAAAGAAATGATGCTTATATATCCAAGACCAATTTCAAGTGTTATACTCTTGCTACCCAACCTGAAGAACAGACATTCTTATTGACTGCTCGATCAAACAGGCTGTTGCTGCCTGTAGGCCTACATGATCATATTAAGCTGGCTGATCCTACTTTTTTTTTTTTTTGTAGAAATGTCTAATTACTTCTTGATACAAATTTATATTTTTTTTTTTTTTTTTTTTTTTTTCAAACAAGTCGGCCGTCTCCACCGAGGCAGGGTGACCCAAAAAAAGAAAGAAAATCCCAAAAAGAAAATACTTTCATCATCATTCAACACTTTCACCACACTCGCACATTATCACTGTTTTTTGCAGAGGTGCTCAGAATACAACACTTTAGAAGCATACACATATAAAGATACACAACATATCCCTCCAAACTGCCAATATCCCAAACACCCTCCTTTAAGTGCAGGCATTGTATTTCCAGGACTCAAGTCCGACTATATGAAAATAACGGTTTCCCTGAATCCCTTCACTAAATATTACCCTGCTCACACTCCAACAGATCGTCAGGTCCCAAGTACCATTCGTCTCCATTCACTCCTATCTAACACGCTCATGCCACGCTGCTGGAAGTCCAAGCCCCTTGCCCACAAACCTCCTTTACCCCTCTCTCCAACTCTTTCGAGGGACGACCCCTACCCGCCTTCCTTCCCCTATTAGATTTATATGCTTTCCATGTCATTTCTACTTTGATCCATTTCTCTCTAAATGACCAAACCACCTCAACAACCCCTCTTCTGCCCTCTGACTAATACTTTTATTAACTCCACACCTTTTCCTAATTTCCACACTCCGAATTTTCTGCATAATATTTACACCACACATTGCCCTTAAACAGGACATCTCCACTGCCTCCAACCGTCTCCTCGCTGCTTGCATTTTACCACCCAAGCTTCACACCCATATAAGAGTGTTGGTACTACTATACTTTCTACATTCCCTTCTTTGCCTCCATAGATAACGTTTTTTTGACTTCACATATACCTCAATGCACCACTCACCTTTTTTCCCTCATCAATTCTATGATTAACCTCATCCTTCATAAATCCATCCGCCGACACGTCAACTCCCAAGTATCTGAAAACATTCACTTCTTCCATACTCCTCCTCCCCAATTTGATATCCAATTTTTCTTTATCTAAATCATTTGACACCCTCATCACCTTACTCTTTTCTATGTTCACTTTCAACTTTCTACCTTTACACACATTCCCAAACTCATCCAGTAACCTTTGCAATTTTTTCTTTAGAATCTCCCATAAGCACAGTATCATCAGCAAAAAGTAACTGTGTCAATTCCCATTTTGAATTTGATTCCCAAAACTTAATCCACCCCTCTCCCGAACACCCTAGCATTTACTTCCTTACAACCCCATCTATAAATAATTAAACAACCATGGTGACATTACACATCCCTGTCAAGACCTACTTTTACTGGGAAGTAGTCTCCCTCTCTTCTACACACCCTAACCTGAGCCTCACTATCCTCATAAAAACTCTTTACAGCATTTAATAACTTACCACCTATTCCATATACTTGCAACATCTGCCACATTGCTCCTCTATTTCCACTCTATCATATGCCTTTTCTAAATCCATAAATGCAATAAAAACTTCCCTACCTTTATCTAAATACTGTTCACATATATGCTTCAATGTAAACACTTGATCTACACATCCCTACCCACTCTGAAACCTCTTGCTCATCGCAATCCTACATTCTGTCTTACCTCTAATTCTTTCAATTATAACCCTACCGTTACACTTTTCCTGGTATACTCAGTAAACTTATTCCTCTATAATTTTTACAGTCTCTTTTGTCCCTTTCCCTTTATATAAAGGGACTATACATGCTCTCCGCCAATCCCTAGGTACCTTCCCCTCTTTCATAATTTATTAAACAAAAGTACCAACCACTCCAACACTATATCCCCCCCTGCTTTTAACATTTCTGTCATGATCCCATCAGTTCCAGCTGCTTTACCCCCTTTCATTTTACGTAATGTCTCACGTACCTCCCCCACACTTACATTCTGCTCTTCTTCACTCTAAAGATTGGTATACCTCCTGACCAGTGCATGAAATTACTGCCTCTCTTTCTTCCTTAACATTTAAAAGTTCCTCAAAACATTCTCGCCATCTACCTAATACCTCCATCTCCCCATCTACTAACTCCCCTACTCTGTTTTTAACTGACAAATCCATACTTTCCCTAGGCTTTCTTAACTTGTTTAACTCCAAATTTTTTCTTATTTTTCATTAAAATTTCTTGACAGTGCCTCTCCCACTCTATCATCTGCTCTCCTTTTGCACTCTCTCACCACTCTCTTTTCCTTTCTTTTACTCTCCATATACTCTGCTCTTCTTATAACACTTCTGCTTTGTAAAAACCTCTCATAAGCTACCTTTTTCTCTTTTATCACCCCCTTTACTTCATCATTCCACCAATCACTCCTCTTTCCTCCTGCCTCCACCCTCCTATAACCACAAACTTCTGCCCCACATTCTAATACTGCTTTTTTTAAAACTATTCCAACCTCTTCAACCCCCCCACTACTCATCTTTGCACTAGCCCACCTTTCTGCCAATAGTCGCTTATATCTCACCCGAACTTCCTCCTCCCTTAGTTTATACACTTTCACCTCCCTCTTACTTGTTGTTGCCACCTTTCCCCTTTTTTCCCATCTCCCTCTTACTCTAACTGTGCTACAACTAAATAATGATCCGATATATCAGTTGCCCCTCTATAAACATGTACATCCTGGAGCCTACCCATCAACCTTTTATCCACCAATACATAATCTAATAAACTACTTTCATTACGGGGCTACATTATACCTTGTATATTTATTTATCCTCTTTTTCATAAAATATGTATTACTTATTCCCCAAATCCTTTCTACACATAGCTCAATTAAAGGCTCCCCATTTACATTTACCCCTGGCACCCCAAATTTACCTATACCTCCCTCCATAACATTTTTACCCACTTTAGCATTGAAATCCCCAACCACCATTACTCTCACACTTGATTAAAAACTCCCCACGCATTTCACTCAACTTTTCCCCAAAATCTGTTTTCTTCCTCTACACTTCTCTTTTTCTCCAGGTGCATACACGTTATTATAACCCACTTTTCACATCCAATCTTTATTTTACTCCACAAAATCCTTGAATTAATACATTTATAGTCCACTTTTTCCTGCCATAGCTTATCCTTCAACATTATTGCTACCCCTTCTTTAGCTCTAACTCTATTTGAAACCCTGACCTAGTAGGAAAGTTTTTTGCAATCATCATCGGGGAGAATATGAGTGTATAACAAGATGTACAAAAGACAATAAAAAATATAATACACCCTCCCCTCACTTAACGACGGAGTTCCATTCCTAAGACCATGTCAGTAACTGAATTCATCGCTATGTGAGGAGCATACTACGTATAATGGTAGTGAGTTTGTATCAACCATCTTTGATATTGTTTTAATGTTACCTTTGCACCATTTATAACATTTCTGGTATATTTTTTAAATGTTTATACAGCAGTGTACTGTATACTGTCATAAACAAAAATTGAGGAAATCAGCTCTAATATACATTATTTAGGTATGCATACTAGTCAGAAGAGCCCGTCGCAAGTCCGAGTTGTCAAATAACGTCCTAAGTGAGGAGAGGCCGTACTGTACTTCTTTTCGGAGTAATAGATGATAGCATTGTTTCAGAGGGTAGAAGGTAGTGTGAGCTACAGAATGCTAGATACTTGTAATGTCTCAAGTAGGTAGTGTGAGCCAGTGTTAAGATGACTCTAAAGACTCAAAAAGAATGTATTATGCATTTTAACAGCAGATGGTTTGTAATGTCAAGAGGAAGTAGTGTGCATTACAAAGTGGTAATGACTGCACTGCCTCAAAGGATGGCCCGTGTCTGAACATTTAAAACCCAAATTTTTTTTCCCCCCTTACCTAATTCAGTGTAGTATGTAGATTCATTTTTCCTTAGTTTTCCAGTACTGTTCCTCATGTTTTAAAGGGGGGAATTAAATATTGCTACAGTACTAATCATACCCTAATTAACAGTACCTGTACTGGTGCACTACTTACTGGTGTCCCTTATAGTAGGTCTGATATGAAAAGCGTAAATAAAATGGAGTGGGTTTTCCGGTCTCAAGCCAACTCGCATAAAATTTTGTTTTGGCCAAACCACCACTTCCAGCTCCATGAGTCTTTCCACCATAAATACCACGTCCTCGACGTTTCTGCAGGAAAAATTAATAGATGGAGTGTAATGCGCTTTCCATAAGAATGTCATTAAAATGAAGTACAGCTCTCCTCACTTAACAACAAAGTTTGTTCCTAAGACCACGTCGGTTTAAACGAATTCGTCGCTAGGTGAGGAGCATACTATAATGGCAGTGGGGGTTTTTGTCAACTATTCAAACTATCTTTGATATTGTTTTAAAAGTTACCTTTGCACCATTTTTTAACATTTCTGGTATATTTTTAAATGTTTATACAGTAGTGTACTGTATATTGTTTAAAAAACAGAACAGAGGAAATCAGCTCTAATATACATTATTTAGGCATGCATGCTGGTCAGAGAGCCCATTGTAAGTCCAAGGCATCAGTAAAAAGAGTACGTTGCTAAGTGAGGAGAGGCTGTACTGTTCTGTATCTAACCTTGCTTTATTCTAAAATCAATTGCGGGAAACTGAAAAGTCAAGCCCCAAAAATTCACTGCCCCCCAAATTTTAAAAGGCTTTGTTTTATCAATTTTACCGCATTTTTTTGAATTTTACGGATTAAAAAAACAAGTTAGCTAAAAATGGGCTCACGGATTTTCCCAAAAATTTTTTTTTCTAGAATTTTTTTTCTTATGGCTTTAAATATTAATGGGTTAAAAAAATTTTTTAAGGAAAAATGTCCTCTGAAAAAAAATTTAGAAAGAAAAAAAAAATGTGTTATTATCCAAGACTCCTGACCGCAGGTTCAACCCCGCCCGGGGTATGGTTATACTGTATATTAATGGACAAAATTAAATGAGGGGAATTGCATCGGGTTTTATACAAATTTAATTACTAACGGGGTTTTAAATTTTTGAAACCAAAATTTCTTACTACATTATTTGAGGTGTTAAGAACTCAGCACAAATGAACAACTCTAATTTTCAGGCCAACCATCCCTTGTTCCCTTTTTTTTTTGATCACCCCCAAGTACAATTATGCAGTTAGATCCATATTTCATTGTCAAAGTGTCTTTAACACTGGTCTCTGTAAAAATCAAACTTGCATTTGACTGTGAGGCACCACAAAAAATATTTTTTTCTTGGGGAATTTGGAAAGAATTCTTCCTTGTAAGCCATGGTACAAGAGGCGACTGAAATGGGGGAGAAAGGGGCCTGTACCCCTTCCCTGTTAATTGCTAAATTAAAAAAAAAGGGGAAAACTTTGTTTTTTTTTTGGGCACACGCCTCTGTGGGATATGGCTGGTTGTTGAAAAAAATATATAAAAATTTGTGTTAATGTTTTTTGCTGGGGGTTTCTTCGTTGATTTTAAATATCTGTGGTCTGATAACCCAGCCACTGCTTTTTTTCCAGTGCATCATGGCCCCAAATATAGTAAAAATTTTCTTATTATTTTTGCCTTACTTTCTCACTTCCTGGACTTAAAATTCTCGCTGTTTGTATGGTTGTATTTGCCTGTTCAGTAGAGCCTTCACAAGGCTCTCTTGCCCCACTTCTTCATGTGAATTTAAAGGTTGTTTTGTTTGTGACAGCTCATTTCTCATTTTTTGAACTGCACAACTTGAAAAATATAGCCCTTTTTGGGGAAATTACACATTTCTTTGTTTTGCGTATTTACTGTTTCGTTTCTTTCGTGGTCTATCAGCATTTGCAAAAATCTCAGGCATGAGCCAAAACAGTTGGATTAATCATTATAATCAAAACTAAATGCTAAAACCCCCAGGGGAAAAATAGATGGATTTTCTTTTGCTGTGATTTTGGAATTTTAATTTTACTGTTTTGAGTGTTGTGCAAAATTTTTGAACATTTACCCATACATTGGTCTTGCATAAAAGCTTATTTCGGTTTATTTTTGGGGTTACCTCTTGGTATCTATAACCTTGGGGAAAATTTGAGCTTGGATGACAGCCAAAAAACTTACGCTTAACACTGACAAAAAACCCACTATATTATGTTTGGGGCGAGCAGGGTTGTGCAAATTAAAAATTAGATTGACAACACTTTAAATTTCCCAAAAAATGAGGGGAAATTCCTGGTTCCCCGACAACAACCTGAATTTCAGCACCCATATCAACACTAACCAAAAAGTATCCAAAACGGGTTTGGGGCCTCTCCCAAAATACAATTCTCTGCGCAAATGCCCTTTCACACTATACCCCTCACTATTTATCCATCCTCACCTATGCTATTTGTGCTTTGGGGTCAAATTTCAGCAAACACCTAAAGCCAATAATAACCCAACAAAAAACCGCAGTAAAATAATCACTAAAAACCCATCCCTGGCAACACCCCCCCCCTTTCTAGATCTAAAATTATCCCGTTCAGTAAACCACACTTATACTGTGCAATCTACATCTTCAGGACCTTAAATTCCCAAAATTAACCTTGACCCAAAAAGCTTTCTTGACAGTTTGGTGACAGAACCACAGGCATAAAACCAGACCAAACATCTCTTTACATTCCCGTTTCGACAAAATTTTCAAAATTCAATGTATGCAAAGGCCCTAAAATCTGGAACACCTACCCGAAAACTCTAAAGCAGAACCCCTTTATCACCCTTTAAAATACCATTAGAAAAAATCTTATCTCCCTGATACACCCCCTCAAATAATTACCGAATACCACCGGTGGTTCACCTTACACTCACTCACCCATTTGCCATAAACAGAAATATCAATCTAAATTTTTAACCCCTTTGACTGTCGCGGCCCCTTTCTAAAAACTTGTTCGTCAAAATTTTTGAAAAAAAAAAAAAAATATTTTTTTTTATAAAAGATAGAGAATTTTTCCCGAGGGAAAAAGACCCAAAAGTTCAAAAAATTTGGGTCGAAACTCAAGTTTTACGCCCCCGCAAGTTAGCGGTTTTTGGCGACATATGCGAATCGGCGATTTCGCCGACTTTGACCCCTGTTTTCAGCCAACCCGTTGTTCCATTTGACCAAACCATGCTTTTCTTTAAAACTCCATTTATCTTCAGTGAGTACAAGAAACTGCCCATTTACCCAAAATTTTGAACTACCCAATATGGGGTCAAAATTGGGCAATTTTGGCCAATTTCAGCAAAAAAAAAAAGATGCCAAATTTTTCAAAAAGGTCCAAATAAAAAAGGTAGAATTCTTGGGACTAAAATAACATATTCTGTTCAAGTCATATTTTAGGCCCCTCTTATATTATTTTTGCTTTCTATTTGATTTTTTATTCATACAAAAAAAATACAAAATTTACTGTTATGCAACTACTGCATTATTTTTAAAAATGGATAAATAAAAATCAATGCATAGGAAAGAAAATTAGATCCCCCGTTGACTTATTTGGGCGGGGTGTGTTTTTTTTACTCCTGAACATTTAAAAAACGAAATTTCTGCTACTTTGAGCCAGTTTCAAGGTCGTTTTTTTTGTCAAAGTAATGAAAATCAATTTTATTTCGTAATATGTTTTCCATTTTATCACCTAAGACCATGAAAACGCGAATACAAGTAAAACATACAAAAATACACCCAAAGTCGGGCTTTAATCCAAAAAACGATCAGTTTTTTTTTCCATTACCACTGTGGCGAGGGTTTTTTTTTTTGGGGGTCACAGGACCCCAAAAGACCCATTCTTCACATGTGGGCCTACCACTTTCTCCCGCTTGATTTGAAGCCTGAAAATTTTTAGTATATATACTAGAAACAGTAGTGGTAAGAGCATTTAAGGGATAAAAAGTCAAAAGGGTTAAAATAAAGAAAATAGTCATAAATTTTGGCTTTGTACTCCAATCTGAAAAATATGTATTGGCCAAAAAAAAAGCATTTACATTGCTAAAAAATAACAAAAATATTTTATACTTGCCAAATACCAACTTACCTCAAATTTGTAATATTTTAAATTTAAAATTAAAACAAGTCTGCCGGGAAAAGCCCAGCCTGCAAGGTGTTCTGGTGGCACCTCTTAAAAATTTCACAGGCTACTTGACGTTCCAGCACTGGGGCTTTTTAGAGTTCAGTACGGGTCATGGGTCAGTATTTGAAGAAGTGAGAAGGTAAGATCTTCCCATGAGGGTTTACTGAAGTCGTCGCATCTTCCTCTTCGGAGTGGTTCTTTGGGGTGAATTACATTGGTGGAGAGGTGACGGGGTCGACGAGCGTGGTGAGGTGTAATGGTTGTGAACAGCAGGCGGGGGGACGGGGTTGAGGCGCATGAAAACGTTGTCAGCGGTGGAAGGGGTTATAAAATTTACAGGAGCATTGTTTGGGGGAGGAGACAGGTTTGCAGGGCGTAAAGTCGGGGCTTTGGGAAAGGACTTGAGGAGTCTGCTGAAGGTGTGGAGCCCGGGAAAATTGAAGGGAGGCATGTTGTCGAAAGGGGAAAAGTTTGTTAATAGTGGTGTTAAAGTGCCGGGGTTTGCTGCGTTTGCAAGGTGTCATACGCCAGCAGTACAGCACCTTGGAGGAAGCACCGTCGGGGGAGTGGAGAGGGGATTTTTTGGGCGAAGACCCGTAGTTTGATGTAATCTTGGTGGTGTCGTTTGTGGTTTGGTCATTGCGGTATGTCGGTGAATTGGGGTGTTTTCAGAACTTAAGTTTTTTCACTATGATTTTTTTCCTGAGTGGGCACTTAGCTGCAAGGGGATGATGATTACCCTTGCAGTTAAGACTGTTGGTGCGTAGTAAGGGGATTAAAAAATTTTTCCTTAGGGGGGTTTTTGGGGGAAGGGGGAAAAAAAAAATGGGGAAAAAATTTTAAAGTTTTTTTTATTAAAGGGGGGAATTGGAAATGGTGGGCCAAACCCAAAGACCCTTTCACCTAAATTGGAAGTAACTTTGGCATGGGCGTTATCTTTGCGTACCCCCAGGTTTTTTTTCCTCAAATTTTCTCTTAGTAAGGAGAAAAGGCGAAATTTTCATCTTTTCCCCAAAACCAAATTTTTAATTTAAAAATAAATTTAAATGAATTGTTGTTGTTTTGTATTACAAGATCTTCTTATTTTGATGCTTCCTGTGCCCCGTGGAAGACAATGAAATCTTTCAAAATGCCAAATTTTACCGAGGCAGGGCTTAACATTACAAACTAAACTTGAGGAGTCATTATTGAATTCAAGGCTTATTTTTCAACGATGCGAAGCTTTTGGGGAATTGGAGTTTGTAAAATTTAAATTTCCCTCCGGGGGTAGAAGAGAGCCTCAAAATGTTAGGGCAAACTGTGTGGGTCGGACAGAGCACGAAGATTGGTTAGGTGAATTCTCAGGGGAAAAAAGACAAGTGCTTCCTGATGCAGGTCTTAGTCAAAAGAAATTGCCTCTGGTAGGATGTCCCATGGTTCAATCCCCAGGGAAGGGTGGAAAAATTGGGGGATGTTTCTTACATCTCGTCCCGTTCACCTACAAGCAAGTAGGGCCTGGGTGTTAGTCAACTGGGGGGTGGGTCCTGGGGGGGCAAATTAAGGACCCCAAGGAAATGGGGGCAGACACCCCGATGATGCACTGACTTCTTGGTTATCCCGATGGCTAACCCCTTGGGTTTAAAAAAACCCAAAAAAAATTTATCAACCTTTAAATTTAAGGTTAAAATATATTTTCTTAAGTGTATTTGTGACACTACCCTCTTTCTGATATTTCTTATTATGGTTGCATACTCAAGATCCAAATTTTTTTTCAGCGTGCAAGGGGAAGACAAAAAAAAAAAAAAAAAAAAAAAAAAACTCCCCAAAGGATGCAGTGAATGTCCCTGGTTTCCAAAACCCCGCACAGCTGAAAGACTGGGGAAATTTCCTTACATCTGCTTTCCCCGTTTACCTACAAGCAAGTGGGGACCCGGGTTTAGTCAATTGGGTGGGTCACTCCGGGGGACAAAAAAAAAAGGATTCCTTGGAAAAAAAAACAGACAGTCCCCCATAACAACGACTTTTGGGTTTTCTTGGGTGGCAAACCCCCCGGATAAAAGTTAAAAAAACCTTATCTTAAACACAGTCCCCTCAGGGGAAAGGTTCTTTATTTGGGGTGAGAGGCTCTTTTTTAGGGAATTTTATCCAGTTTTCCCCAAATTAAGCCGAAGCTTTCCCCCCCCCCCCACCCCCCGGGCGCTGTAAATCCTAGGGTTTTGTGCTTCCCTTTTATTATTTAAAAAATAATAATTAAAACATTTTAAGCCCCGGGGCCTATCAACCAAGCCAAGACAAACCCCCGATGTATTAACTTCCCCTAAAAATTATTTTTATTTTAAAATTTTAGAACAAGTAAGTATCTTAACTATGTAAAAGCAGTTGCAGTAAAAGAAGATATACTAGTTAGTTAGTTAGTTTAATATGTTTATTATGCACCCCATACCCACCCTGTGGGCGGTAGTCAAAAGATTACAGGGGTTTACTAATGGGTCCAGGGCCCTGGGCCTCAAAGTTTTGATAGCTGAGCAAGCCACAGAGGCAATGAACTCACAATTTACAAAGGTAATGAACTCACAATTTACAAAGGTAATGAACTCCAGGTAGGTCTAGTCACAATCATTACAAGTTACAAAGGTATTTACAGATTACAGAGGTACACAATGGGTCCAGGGAACCGGGGCTCCAAAGTTTTGATGGCTGAACTAGGTACAAGGTAATGAACTCACAAGTTACAAAGGTAATGAACTCACAAGTTAAAAAGGTAATGAATACTGTAAGAATGGTTACTTACGTTTTACATGGCTGCAATCATGAACAAATTTTAGAGTAATGAGCAATTCACACTTCCACACCCGGTCAAAACTGTAGTGGGGTTTATTGGTGCAAATGTTGATTGCTGAGTCTCTCTCTCTCACACACACAAAACACACACACACAACACAAAACATACAAATTCATACACACACACACATAAACACACACACACACACACACACACACAAAACTCATACACACACGCACACACACTCATACTCACACACACTCATACACACACTCACACTCATACACACACACACTCATACCCCACACACACACACACACACACACACACCACACACACACACACCACACACACACACACCACACACCACACATGCACACATGTGGTTAATGCTTTATTTAAGCTAGCAAAGCCCAGGGTATTTCTCCAGAATGGTCTGTAATTACCACTGGGATAAATACTTAGCCATTTCTTGAACACTTCTGAGTGGTTGTTTCTAAATTCATTAATTTTATCGCACTCCAGTACATAATGACGCAGGGTGTGACAATAATCCATCTGGCAAGTTTACATTTCGTTTGGTCTACAAATTTGGGGGTGGTGATTTAACCTGCCAAAGATACTTGTAACCCAGCCGGAGCCGGGCGGTAGTGACATCCAAGAGTCTGCCCTTTTTTTGTTGGATGCACCATAGACATGTGGCTCCTCTGCATGTTTGAATGATGATTAGATGGACTCACTGGTGTCAATCTCCCTGAGCCTTAAGTCCATAAAATTCACTGAAGTTCTTTTCGTATTATTGTTCTCAAAACTACTACCTGACAAGCCAAGATTGTAATCTACTCCCTCTTTGAAAGCATACAGCTTAGCCAATTTATCAGTTCTATCATGCATCTGAAGACCAATGTGAGATGGAATCCACAGCATGTGCACTCTGACCCCACTGTCCACAATCCTACCATACCTGTGTCTGGCTTCTGACACAAGCATGCCACAATTTATGCTTAATGAGTTGAGAGCATTTATGGATGACAGAGATCAGTTACAAATAAACTGCAATCTTTGATACATAGATGCATTCGTGCAAGGAGTATGGCAAACAGTTCTGTCTGAAGGGTAGAGGCCCAATTATTGATGCGTGCTCCAAATTTCTTTAAGGGGCCATCACTCTGTACGACAACAGCAGCACTACCAAGCTGCACCAGTGGATTGGTGAACAGAACCATCAACGTAAATAATTTGCGGAGGTGTGTGCTGTGTGGGCTAAGTTATCATACAGTTAAGGCCTCAGTTTGGCTTCAGGCGAAGTTTTGGTTGTGATTTTAAGAAGTAGTTTGGGGGGAAATGGAGGAATGGTAGTTTGGAATGGGGGAATATTCCATGGAGCCCGGAGAAAATGCCGCGTTGCGATATACTAGGGGAGAGGTAAATTAATTATTTTTCATACAAGAATCACTCTCCTCCCTTTCTATAGCCTTATTCATGAGGTACATTTTGGTTCCCTTCTTGAATTGGCTCATGCTATGACAGGCTAGGACATGTGCAAGCAGTCTATTTCCCCTATTTTATTGGCACAAAAAAAATGCCCCTTTAAACCCGACCCCGACTCTAGGTATTGCAGGGTGTTCTCCCTTCCCCTAGTTCTGAAATCGCATTGGTTCCCTGCCTTAACAAAATTGGCAGTAAGATATAAGAACATAAGAAAGAAGGAACACTGCAGCAGGCCTACTGGCCCATGCGAGGCAGGTCCAAGTCTCCTACCGGCTTAAGCCAATGCACCCAACCTAGTCGGGTCAGGTCAACATTCACTTAAGGAGGGAACACGGCAACTGACCTAGTAGCACAAGCTAATCAGGTCCAACTCACACCCACCCACACCCACTCATGTATTTATCTAACTTATTTTTTAAAACTACACAACGTTTTAGCCTCTATACTGTACTCGGGAGTTTGTTCCATCATCCACAACTCTATTACCAAACCAGTGCTTTCCTATATCATTCCTGAATCTGAATTTTTCCAACTTAAAACCATTGCTACGAGTCCTGTCTAGGCTAGATATTTTCAGCACGTCATTTACATCCCCTTTATTTATTCCTGTCTTCCATTTATACACCTCAATCATATCCCCCCTAATTCTACGCCTTTCTAGAGAGTGCAGATTCAGGGCCCTCAGTCTATCCTCACAGGGAAGATTTCTGATACATGGGATCAACTTTGGCATCCTCCTTTGTATGTTTACCAGAGCATTTATATCCATTCTGTAATATGGTGACCAAAACTATGCAGCATAATCTAAATGAGGCCTAACCAAGGATATATAGAGTTGAAGAACAACCTGAGGACCCCTATTATTTATGCTTCTTGATGTGAAGCCAAGGATTCTGTTAGCTTTATTGCGAACACTTATGCACTGTTGTCTTGGTTCGATTATGCTAACCCGAACTCCCAAATCTTTTTTCGCAAACCTTAATATTAAGAGTCCAGGCCCGGGGCCTGGTGGGTAAAGCTCCCGTTTACCCGGGGGGCCCGGGTTCGATCCGGC